>AWOL01S0015352.1:21846-48273 GCA_000715115.1 Nicotiana otophora | reverse complement strand
CCAACAACCGAGCCTCTCCCGGTTCAAACCAACCAACTGGCGATCGACATCGCCTTCCGTATAATGCCTAATATGGAGCCATCTGAATGCTCGACTGGTAGCTATTATTATAAGCAAACTCCGCAAGTGGCAAGAAATGATCCCAAGAACCTCCAAAGTCAATAACACAAGCGCGGAGCATATATTCAAATATCTGGATAGTGCGCTCTGAATGTCTGTCTATCTGTGGATGAAATATTGTACTCAACTCCACCTCCATGCCTAACTCACGTTGTACAGCCCTCCAGAAATGTGAGGTAAACTGCGTACCTCGATCTGAAATAATAGACACGGGCACACCGTGAAGGCGGACAATCTTATGAATGTACATTTCGGCTAACCTCTCTGAAGAATAGGTAACTGCCATTGGAATGAAATGTGCAGACTTGGTCAACCTATCCACAATGACCCAAACTGTGTCAAATTTTCTCTGAGTCCGTGGGAGCCCAACAACAAAATCCATAGTGATACGCTCCCACTTCCACTCAGGAATTTCTAACTTCTGAAGCAAACCACCAGGTCTCTAATGCTCGTACTTAACTTGCTAACAATTCAGACACCGAGCTACATATGCAACTATATCCTTTTTCATTCTCCTCCACTAATAATGTTGCCGCAAATCTTGATACATTTTAGCGGTACCTGGTTGAATAGAATACCTGGAACTGTGTGCTTCTTCAAGAATTAATTCACGATGTCCATCCACATTAGGCACACAAATACGACCCTACATTCGCAGAACCCCATCTTCCCCCATAGCAACATGTTTGGCATCACAATGTCATACTGTGTCCTTAAGGACAAGTAAGTGAGGATCACCATACTGCCTCTCTCTGATGCGCTCATATAAAGAAGCACGAGCGACTGTGCTCTCTAGAACCCGACTAGGTTATGAAACATCTAACCTCACGAACTGATTAGCCAAAGTCTGAACATCTGCAGCTAATGGCCTCTCACCAACCGGAATATACGCAAGACTGCCCATACTCATAGCCTTTATACTCAAAGCATCGGCCACCACATTGGCCTTTCCGGGGTGATACAAAATGGTGATATCATAGTATTTCAACAACTCCATCCATCTTCTTTGCCTCAAATTACGATCTTTTTGTTTCAACAGATACTGGAGGCTATGATGATCAGTAAATACCTCATACGAGACACCGTAGAGGTAATGCCTCCAAATATTTAGCTGATGAACTATGGCTGCCAATTCTAAGTCATGAATAGGATCTTTCTTCTCGTGAACTTTCAACTGCCGCTACATATATGCAATTACCTTGACATCATGCATTAATACTGCACCAAGCCCAATGTAAGATGCGTCACAATATACCGTATATGATCCTGAACCTGCGGGTAATACCAACGCTGGCGCCGTGGTCAAGGCGGTCTTTAGCTTCTGAAATCTCAACTCACACTCGTCTGACCATCTGAATGGGACACCTTTCTGTGCCAATCTGGTCAATGGGCTTGCTATAGATGAAAACCCTTCCACGAACCGACGATAATAATCTGCTAAACCCAGGAAACTCCGAATCTCTGTAACTAAAGTAGGTCTAGGCCAATTCTGAACAACCTCAATCTTCTTAGGATCCACCTTTATGCCTTCTGCCCATACAACATGCCCAAAAAAGGCTACTGAGTCTAACCAAAACTCACATTTTGAAAACTTGGCATATAACTGATTATTCTTCAAAGTGTGAAGCACACTTCGAAGATGCTGCTCAAGCTCCTCTCGACTGCTGGAGTAAATCGGGATATCATCATGAATACAACCACAAAAGAATCCAAATACGGCTTCAACACCCGATTCATCAAATCCATAAATGCTCCTGGAGCATTTGTCAACCCAAATGACATCACTAGGAACTCGTAATGCTCATACCGAGTCCAAAAAGCTATCTTAGAGACATCAGATGCCCTAATCTTCAACTGATGTTAATCAGATCTCAAATCAATCTTCGAAAATACCTTGGCACCCTGAAGCTGATCAAATAAGTCATCAATTCTTAGCAGCGGGTATTTATTTTTGATAGTGGCCTTGTTCAACTGCCGATAATCTATACACATCCGCATATAGCCATCTTTCTTCTTTACAAATAATACTAGTGCACCCCAGGGCGAGACACTGGGTCTAATGAATCCCTGATCAAGCAAGTCTTGTAACTGCTCTTTCAATTCTTTCAACTCTGGCAGGGCCATACGATATGGTGGAATAGAAATGGGCTGGGTGCCCGGAGCCAAATCAATACAGAAGTCAATATCTCTGTCGGGTGGCATCCCCGACAGATCTATAGGAAATACTTCTAGAAATTCATGAACAACTGGTACTGAGTCCATAGAAGGAACATTCGCACAGGGATCGCGAATATAAGCCAAATATGCTAGACACCCTTTCTCTACCATACGCCTAGCTTTCATATAAGAAATAACCCTGCTGGCAGAATGGCCAGGAGTTCCTTTCCACTCTAACCGAGGTAACCCCGGCATAGCTAGGGTCACTGCCTTGGCATGACAGGCCAATATAGCATGATAAGGAGAAAGCCAATCCATACCCAAGATGACATCAAAATCTACCATATCAAGAAGTAAAAGATCCACACTAGTCTCAAGATTACCAATAGTAACCACACACGAATGATAGACATGATCTACTACAAAAGAGTCTCCCACCGGTGTAGATACACGTACAGAAGCACTCAGAGAATCACAAGGCACACCCAAATATGAAGCAAAATAGGAGGACACATAGGAATAAGTAGATCCTGGATCAAATAGAACTGAAGCATCTTTATGGCAAACTGAAATAATACCTGTCATCACAACATCAGATGACTCGGCCTCAGGCCTAGCTGGAAAAGCATAAAATCGGGGCTGGGCCCTACCACTCTGAACTGCATCTCTGGGACGGCCTCTAACTGGCTGCCCTCCACCTCTAACGGTCTAACCTCCACCTCTAATGGCCTGACCTCCACCTCTAATGGCCTGACCCCTACCTCTAGATGGCTTAGCAGGCGGTGAACCAACTGGTGCCGGTATGATGGCACGAGAATCTTGCCGAGATCTATTACTTGCCAATCTAGGGTAATACCTTCTGATGTGACCAATGTTCCCGCACTCATAACACACATCCCGATGTCGTGGCTGCTGAAGCTGAAGCTGACCCAGATGGACCGAATAACCATTGTAGTAACTCTGGAGTGGTGGTGCACTGATAGGAGCTGAATGTGCACTGAATACTGGCTGCCCAGAGTAAGGCATAATAGGGCAGTGACTCCCTGAAGTATCGGGAGATGCATGAAGTGTTGAATGAAACGGTCTGGGAGGATTACCCCTACCAAAATTACCCCTGCCTCCAGACGAGGCACCACAGTAACCACCGAACTGACGAGGCCTCTTATCAGACCTCTGCCTTTTTTTCCTGTGCAAGAACCATCTCAATCCTCCTTGCGACATTAGTAGCCGCCTGAAAAGAAATCTCACTTCCGGTCTCCTTGGCCATCTGAAGCCTGATAGGGTGAGTGATTCCCTCAATAAGCCTCCCCACTCTCTCTCTCTCCGTAGGTAGTAAAAGGAGAGCATGACGAGCCAAATCCATAAAACGGGCCTCATACTGAGTAACAGTCATACTGCCCTGCTGTAGACGCTCAAATTGCATGCGGAATTCCTCTCTCAGTGTGATAGGGAGGAACTTCTCCAGAAATAGCTGAGAGAACTGCTTCCAGGTAAGTGCAGCGATCCGACTGGTTGGGTCAATGTATAATCTCTCCACCACCTCTTGGCGGAACCCGTCCTCTGAAATACAGCAAAATCAACCCCATTGGTCTCAACTATACCCATGTTCCATAACACCTCATGGTAGCGTTCAAGATAATCCTGTGGGTCCTCAGAAGGTGTACCACTGAAGTGAACTGGAAAGATATCCAGTCTCAATAAGGCCTCAAAAGACAAAGCGGGCCTATCACCGATCTGTGCCACAACAACTGGTTGAACTACCCTAACTGGCGGGGCTGTTGGAGCCTGATTCTGGGGAGCCATCTGCTCCGGAGCGGGAGTAGTGGGAGTTTGTGTTCCTCCCCTAGCCTGTGAGACTGCTGGTGCCACTGGAAATGTACCATTCTGGGACACGCCCTCCATAAGACTTACCAAATGGACTAGAGCGTCCTGAAGTACTAGAGTGGCTATGAATCCTTCCGAGACCTGAACTGGTCCAACTGGTACATTCTGAACTGGAACCTCCTCCTGAAGGTCCATTTGAGGTTCTACAACAGGTGCAGCTGCTCGAGCTCTGGGCTGAGCTCTACCTCGACCTCTAGCATGACCTCGGCCTCGATCTCTACCTCTAGCCATAGTTTTCACAGGGGGTTCTGGTCTTTATCCATCGGTAGAGGTATTACGTGTTCTCACCATCTGCGAGAGAATAAGAGTAGAATGATTCAATCTTCGATGATAGAATAAAATCCCACGACAGAATAAGAAAAAAGTGATATTGTTCCTAAACTTCATAGCCTCTGAGAGATAAGTACAGACGTCTTCGTATCGATCCTTCAAACTCTACTAAGCTTGCTCGTAACTCGTGAGACCTATGTAACCTAGTGCTTTGATACCAAATGTCATGCCCCGAACAAATGCGGAAGCAAGTTTGAAATATAGTGAATAATCTATAAAAATAACGATGTCTAAATACCATCCCAGAATTGGTGTCACAAGTGCACGAGCTTCTAGAATAAATACAAATAAAGGCCTGAATAAAGTAAAGCTGTCTGGAAATAAACACACAACCAAATTAAAATAGACGAGGACTTCAGAATTGCGGATGCCATGCAGTTATACCTTATGTCTCCTCTGATCGCTGAAATCCGAGCAAGTCTATGGTATGCCGTTGGGACCAACTCTAAAATCTGCACAAGAAGTGCAGAGTGTAGTATCAATACAACCGACCCCATGTACTAGTAAGTGCTGAGCCTAACCTCGATGAAATAATGACGAGGCTAAGGCAGTTCACTTACATTAACCTGTACGCAATATTGATAACAACAACAAATAAAAGAAATAAATCAGGTAACTCATTTATAATAATTGAAGCCAACTCAGCAGTCATAATCCATTATTATTTCAACCCATTCTGTTGCAGCGTGCAACCCACTCTCACAATATATTCACATTCAATTGTGTTGCAGCGTGCAACCCGCTCTCACAATATATTCATATTCGGTTCTGTTGCGGCGTGCAACCCGCTCCTCCAATATATTCATTTTAATCAAGTCTGTTGAGGTGTGCAACCCGATCCTCCAATATGGACTTTTAATAAGTCTGTTGCGGCGTGAAACCCGATCCTCCAATATTGACTTTTTAATAAGTTTGTTGCGGCGTGCAATCCGATCCACAATATTGACTTTTAATAAGTCTGTTGCGGCGTGCAAGCCGATCCACAATATTGACTTTTAATAAGTCTGTTATGGCGTGCAACCCGATCCACAATATTGACTTTTAATAAGTCTGTTGTGGCGTGCAATCCGATCCATAATAAGTTTGTTGTGGCGTGTAACCCGATCCTCCAATATATTCATTATAAGCAATCATGTTGCGGCGTGCAACCCGCTCCTCCAACATATTCATTCACAAATTCTTATAGAAGAAAATTTCCCAATAAATGTAACAATTAATATAAACTTATAAGACAACAAGCATACAATAATTATGATTTAATTATAAAGCAAACAATGACAAATAGCAAATTATTATGGAAATCACGGAGCAAATAGGCAGTTTAATATTTAATATGCTAAATGTCAAATAACAATTAAGGCACATAATTCAAATAGCATGTAACAATTAATGCAGTAATTCAAGAATTAATATTTGACAAAGAATAAGAGAGAAACAATTATTATAATAATTAATTTATGATTAAAAATAATTTATGATTTTTCAAGTAAGCAGGCAAACAATTAATTTGACGACGTATAGACACTCGTCACCTCGCCTATACGTCGTTCACATACAATTCACATAACAAATAATTTAAGGGTTCTATTCTCTCAAGTCAAGGTTAACCACGACGCTTACCTCGCTTTGCAAATTTCAATCAATTATTCAACCACAACTTTTCCTTTTAAATTTGCCTCTGAAAGCTTCAAATCTATTAATAAACAATACGATATATTCAATACAAATCATAGGAATTAATTCCATATGAATTTAAAACTTTTCCGAATAAAAATCCAAAATTCATTAAACTATTTGGCAGTGGGACCCACATCTCAAATCCCAAAAAAACTCGCGAAATCCGAACACTCGTTCCGATATGAGTTCAACCATACCAAATTTGTCCAATTCCGATATTAAATGGACCTTCAAATCTTAATTTTTTTNGGACCTTCAAATCTTAAATTTTCGTTTTTGGAAGATTTTATAAAAATCTGATTTTTCTTCCATAAATTCACGAATTCATGATATAAATGAGTATGAAATCGTGAAATATAATCAATATAGGATAAGGAACACTTACCCCAATATTTTTCCATGAAAATCGCCCAAAACGTTCCTTACGTGAGCTCAAAAATGGGAGAGAATTGAAAATGGGTCGAAACACCATTTCCAGAACTTAAGTTCGGTTTCTGGGATTTTTACCCTTCGCGAACGCGGTCAGTGCCTTGCGTTTGCAAAGCACAAATTTGTGCTGTCCAATTTTACTCTTCGCGAACGCGAGGTCTACCTCGCGAACGCGATGCTTGCCTGGCTTGGCCTTCGCGAACGGGAGATGCCCTTCGCGAACTCGAAGGCTAATTTTCCTGGCCAGCCTCTTTCCCTTCGCGAACGTGAAGATTCGATCGCGAACGCTAAGGTTTTCACCTCGACCCTCCGTGAACGCGTTCCCTTAGTCCCGAACGCGAAGAAGGAAACCAGAAGCAGATTTCTGTAGTTTTCTTAAGTCTAACAATGATCCGTTAACCACCCGAAGTCAACCCGAGCGCTCGAGGCTCCAAACTAAACATGCACCCAAGTCCTAAAACATCATACGAACTTGCTCGCACGATCAAATCGCCAAAATAACACCTGGAACTACGAACCGGACATCAAATCAAAGGAAGTTTTAAAGAAAACTTTAAAACTTATATTTTTACAACCGGACGTCCGAATCACGTCAAATCAACTCTGATTCTTACCAAATTCGGCAGACACATCATAAATATTATAGTGGACCTATACCGGGCTCCGAAATTAAAATACGGACCCGAGGTCAATAAATCCAACATCAGTAATTTCTTTGAAATCATTAAAAGCTTTCAAGCTTTTAATTGTTCATCAAAATTTCATATCTCGGTCTAGGGACCTCGGAATTCGATTTCGTGCATCCGTCCAAGTCCCAAATCACGATACGGACCTACCGAAATTGTCAAAACACTGATCCAGGTCTGTTTGTTCAAAATGTTGACCAAAGTCAACTTAATTGAGTTTTAAAGCTCTATTTCACATTTTAATTATTGTTCACATGAAAACTTTCCAGAAAAATTTTACGGACTGTGCACGCAAGTCGAGGAATGATAAATGGTACTTTTTGAGGTCTTAGAACACAGAATTACTTATTAAATTTAAAGATGACATTTTAGATCATCATAGTCTTTCACATATATTTCTTCCAAATAACTCTCTTTCAAATATATTTTTCTCAAATAATTATTTTTCAAATATAATTCTTTCAATAAAGCTTTTCAAATATACTTTCCTCAAATAAATATCTTTCAAATACAATTCTTTAATATAATACTTTCTAAGTAAAAATCCTTCCAAATGAATATTTTGAATATAATTCTTTCAATTAAAAAGTCACCATGTGACACCTCATTTCATAATCATAAAAATACGGGTCTCAGCCCATTTTCATATTTTTCGTAAACACGGGTCTCAGCCCATTTTTATATTTTTTGTAAACACGGGTCTCGGTCCATTTTCATATTTTCACGACACCTCGTGCCCTCATTTCATATCACAACTGCACGGACAATTCATGTGCCAATTATCATTACCATTTCATCACAGCACCTCGTGCCCGTATTTCATATCACAACTGCACGGACAATTCATGTGCCAAATATCCTTATTATTTACTCACGGCACTTCGTGCCCACATTTCATTTTATAATCCGCCTGGCAATAGCCACAGGTTCTCAATTGCAACATAAATCAAATTGTTATCAATTTACCAACAACAAGACAAATTGCACAAGGTATAAAAATAAACACAAGAAAATCACAACATCACATGAAAATTATCAACACCACAACCCCACATCATCACATATCGTCTCTGACAATAGCCACCCTTATCACTCCTATTGCCACCCAGACAATATCAATAGCCACCCTTATCGCTCCGGCCAGACAATATCAATAACCACCCTTATCGCTCCTATAGCCACCCTTATCGCTCCGCCCAGACAATATTCTAACAAACACAATAACAGTAAAATACCACCCTTATACCCACATAATATCAACGGTGAAATGCCACCCTTATCTCCCCAAAATAATAACTCACACAACACAGAAAATTAACACGACAACATAATAAAATCAATTCATATAACAGTTTGCCCAATGGGTACAACCAAATTCCAAAGATATAACAAAATCAATTAATTTCACAACAAATAGCCCAAGGCTCCACACAATGTATATAATACCCAAAAACAATCAATAGAGATAGAATTACTCAACATAAAGCAGAGTCTTCATTAAATTCAAATTTTCAATAATTACATAAACACCTCTTCTTAAGCTCATTTAATGAATTATTTGCAGAGGGGAATTCATATTGGAATTAATTTCCAAGAATTATTAAACCAACAATATTCACGAAATTTCATAAATATTTCAAGTAACAATCACATCAAATTATCATATAAAAATAAATTCAACAATAAGGATTTAGCCACGACAAATACATGATTAAATATATACCAACAATTATTCAATTTACCACACAATATGATCAAGACTTTAACTCAATAAAATTTGCACATATAAGCCGAGTACGTACTCATCACCTCGCGTATACGACTTTTCAANATTTAGGCATGGCAAACATATGATTTAATAGTTTTTCACAATTTTTTAATTTACTACACAATAATGCCTAAGACTTTAATTCAATAAATTTTGCACGTATAAGCCCAAGTATGTACTCGTCATCTCGCGTACACGACTTTATACATTTCACAAATGGCATATAAGACTCAATGCCTAAGGGGTAATTCCCTACTCGAGGTTAAGCAAGACACTTACCTTTTTGAAGTTATGCCGATATTCCAAAATCATTTTCTTGCTTGAATTGACCTCCGGACCGCTCAAATCTATCCAAATTAATTGTATAACTTCATTAAAATTCATCGGAAACAATTCCAGATAATAATATGTCGACTTAAAAATTTATTCCAAAAAGTCAACAAAAGTCAACGCAGGACCCGCCTCTCGGAACCCGACATAATTTTCATGAAATCCCAACAACCATTCCGATACGAGTTCAACCATACCAATTTTATCGAATTCTAATAACAACTCGACCTCCAAATCTTAAATTTTCGTTTTTGGAAGATTTTACAAAAATCTTGATTTTCCCCCATTTAAATCTGAATTAAATGATAGATTTAAAGACAAAATCATGGAAATTAATCAAAACTAGATAAGAATCACTTACCCCAAATACCCACGCAAGAATCTCTCCAAAAATCGCCTTCTACCGAGCTCCCAATTTGATTTTGAGTTATGAACTCAAACCCCCATTTTTGGGACTTTTAATTCTGCCTAGATACACCTTCTTCGCGTTCGCGACCATTTCTTCGCATTCGCGAAGACCAAAACCCAGCTGCCTCAAATCCTTCTTCGCATTCGCGTGACCAGAGTCGCGTTCGCGAAGGCCAACTGTTCCTGCCCCATCATTTCCTCTTCGTGTTCGCGACCTCTTCGTCGCGTTCACGATGACTAGCTGACCAGCTCTTTCACTTTCGCGTTCCGCGTTTCGCGTTCGCGAAGGTCACACGCTCTCAGCCCTAACTCTTCCTTTCTTCTTCGCATTCGCGTTGCCTCGGTCATGTTCGTGAAGGCTTTCCCTGCTCCTGCTTCGCGTTCGCGTCCACAGCTTCGCGTTCGCAAATGCCAAAACATCAGCCCCTCGAATTCCTCTTCTCGAACGCGGGACTCCCTTCGCGTTCACGAAGGAGGAAACCAGACTTCAACAACAGTAGTCCAAAAAGCTCCAATTATGGTCCGAAACCACCCCGAAACACACCTGAACCTCTCGGAACCCCGTCCAATCATACCAACCTATTCCATAACATAACACATACCTGCTTGAAGCCTCAAATCACATCAAACAACATCGAAATTATGAATCATACCCTAATTCAAACTTAATGAACTTTGAAACTTCAACTTCTACCATCGATGACGAAACCTTTCAAATCACGTCCGTTTGACCTCAAATTTTGCACACAAGTCACATTCGATATTGCGGACCTACTCCAACTTCCGGAATAGGATTCCGACCCCGATATCAAAAAGTCAACACCCCGGTCAAACTTCCCAAACTTTTGAGTTTCGCCATTTCAAGCTTAATTCCACTACGGACCTCCACATAATTTTCTGGACACGCTTCTAAGTCCAAAATCATCATACGGAGCTAACGGAACCGACAGAACTCCATTCTGGAGTCGTCTTCACACATTTTCGACTACGGTCAAAATCTTAAAACTTAAGTTTCCTTTTTAGGGACCAAGTGTCCCAAATCACTTTGAATTATCCGGTAACTGAATTCAACCACGCACGCAAGTCAATACGCATAATACGAAGCTGCTACGGGCCTTATGCCACCGAACGAGACTTAAATTCTTGAAACGACAAGTCGAGTCGTTACACAATTATCTGATGATTTTAGAGAGAAGTGAGAGTGTTCTAGAGAGAGGAAGTAGATAAAGTGTCTTGTTCATCAAATTCTTGTCCAAGCCTTGAAATCCAATAAGAAATCCCTCAAGTTCTTCATCAAAGAGGTAAGGTTCTAACCCCTAATCTTCAATTTCGAGTTTGGGTAATGATGGGTGATTAAGAGTATGATTCTTGGGGTAAGTATTCCTTATCCTATATTGATTATATTTCATGATTCCATACTCATTTACATCATGAATATGTGAATTTAGGGAAGAAAAATCAGATTTTTATAAAATCTTCCAAAAATGAAAAGTTAAGATTTGAAGGTCCATTTGATATCGGAATTGGATAATATTTGTATGGTTGAACTCGTAGCGGAATGGGTGTTCGGATTTCGCGAGTTTTTCTGGGATTTGAGACGTGTGTCCCACTGTCGAATATTTAAATGAATTTCGGATTTTATTCAAAAAATTATTAAATTCATATGGAATTAATTCCTATGATTCGTATTGAGTATATTGAATTGTTTATGAATAGATTTGAAGCTTTTGGAGACAAATTTAAAAGAAAAAGCTTTGGTCGAGTAATTGATTGGAATTTGCAAAGCGAGTAAGTGTCGTGGTTAACTTTGACTTGAGGGAATAGAACCTTTAAACTATTTGTTATGTGAAATACATGTGAACGACGTATAGGCGAGGTGACTAGTGTCTATACGTCGTCAAATTAATTGTTTGCATATTTACTTAAACAATCATAAATTGTTTTAAATCATGAATTAATTATTATAATAATTGTTTCTCTCCTATTCTTTGTCAAATATTAATTCTTGAATTTTTGTAATAATTGCTACATCTTATTTGAATTATGTGTATTAATTGCTACTTGATATTTAGCATATTAAATATTAAATTTTTAAGAACAACGAGTAAGAACTATTTTTTGAATTAATGCACGCTAATTCAAAATTTAGTTTTTCACAACCTATTTTTAGGTTTTCTTAACCACCTGAATATTAAAAAAAATATTTTTTAAATATAATGAGATTGTTTCGCGCGGCAAATTCACTAGTTCATTATATCAGTGGGATCTCTCTACATCCATATACATATTGTAATTAAAAGATTTTAAATCTAACAAAGTATATATGGCTGCAACTTGCCAGGCTTCAGATTTTATTAAATGCATTACGTTTCATGTATGAATGTCAATATTAATGCAACTTGCATTGACATCAGTTTTTCGTTTTAAATCTAACCATTAATTACATGCTAATTAATTTAGTTAATAATCTTAAATGGCAATGTCATTAAGTTTTGATTCCAATTTTTTATTTTCGAACAAATTATAAAGCCCTCTGATGGACACTAAGTTTTATTCACTGCTCGAAGGTGGTAAACATACATGTAATTTTTTCAGCTCCTCTTTTTCTATGAGATTTCGATGGTTATTATTTTCTAATATTTATTATTTTTAGAAACAAAACTTTTCGCTCTATATTAAGCCATAATTTATTGGTTCCTTTGAATTGCTTTTTTTTTTAAATAACGAAATTGGTTTGAAGTATTTGATAGATGAATATATAACATGCGTGCGTGTTGCAATTTTAAGAATTTGTAAGTGCAACTCTCAACGTATGTTTTGGCGTTTTCACTGTATTTTTTATCTAATTTTTGTATTATAGCACCTAATACCATTAACATTTTTTTGAAACATTTGCAGTGGAAATATGATTTCAAGATTAATTATGGTTGTTGCTCTTGTGGGTTCTCTTATTTGTGGAATTAGTGGCGAAGGGACTTATAGTAGGAAACTGTTCGGAGGTGGAATTGATCCTGTATTAAGTGGAGGTATTGATAGTTTCCCTAAAATAAATTCCATTGCAAACTGATCATATCAAATGTAATCAACATCCATTTGGTTTTGGTTTTGGTACTGTAGCAGATCCACTTCCATTTGGCATGAATGATTTTCCCGTTGGTCAATCAAATAGTCCATTCGATTATGGTCCTGTATTTGGTAGAGATAATGTACTTCCATCTGGCGAGAATTATCATCCTGAATGGCTGGAACTAGGCAACCAAGTGGTCCATTTGGCGGCATGAATGATCTTTCTCATCAATCAAATAGTCCATTTGATTATCGTCTTGTAAGTGATTATCTTCCGGGATCTAGGCAACTAAGTGGTCCATTTTAATTTTCCTTCTGATCCAGCTAATAAAATTCCATTTAGTGATCTTCCATTATAATACCAGATATGATATATAGTTATTAGTATGATAGAATGGTAATTCAGTCTTGTAATAATAGAACCTCAACAATCATTCTACCTTGTTTGCCTTCTTAAAAGTTTGAAAAGAAATTAAATACAATGAAACTCTCACGTTCCAATTACTTTGAATTTGTCCTAATTTTATTAAGGGTTAATTAACTTTGTTTACTACAAAACATTAAACTAACAGTAACTCTTACGCTAAAAAAATTCTTCTTTTTCTTTTCCTTCCATATGTCAATAATCTTATCGTGCTATTTTGACATACAGTAAATGCACTGTTTGGAAAATGTAATACTCGGTTCAAACTTAGTGTGACATTCTTATTAGTCTTCCTGCAAGAGAAAGTCAAATAAGACTAGACTTGTGTCACAAACAAGTTGTCAACGGTTGAAGATTTCAAACCACATTACCCCTTTAAAAATAGCTAGAAATATGACATATAATATTGTAACAGAATTAATGGTGTCACTGTGAAATTTGGTAAGTTATTTACAGTGATAGGAAACAAGGTTAGTTTAATTGAGACAAAAAATCTGTGCAAGGAACCTCAAACTAGTTTTTAGTTGTTGAAAGATTTGAAGTTGAGTTTCAAGCAGAAGGAACTTCAAACATCTTTAATTTGACTGTGAAGTTATAAGGTAATATTAAGTTAAAAAAATATGGTAGTACTATTGTCTTGTATTCACTGAAGTTAAGAAATAATCTTAAGAGAATATGGTAGTACTATTTTCTTCCACTAAGTGCAAATTTCTGACAAGACATAGAACTAATTAACCTGAATCATCCCATGTGCTCCAAAGAGAAAGAAAACAAGACCAACCATACATCAGTCTCTCAGCAGCATGAGAAACTTAGAACACCTCCGAATATCAAAACAACCATTAATCCCCTGTTGCATGCCCCTTACTCTTTTGTCCAGAAATTTGAAATTAAACGTCCCTTAGATTTAATTTATCAATCCGTTGTATATATTATTAACTATGAATTTGTACTGTTACGGAAGCCATCCCGCTTTGGTACCATATATCCAGTTAATTCAGTAACAATGAATATTTGTGTCAAAAGTTCACGTTTAAAAATTCTTGTTGGTTAATATCGTTTCCTTTTGTCGCTTGCAGGCATGCACATCTTAACAAAGTAGATCATAAGCATTAAAAATGCAATGAACAAAAACAATCAAACTAAAGAGAACATAAAAGAGTAAATAACTACTTTGTTCCATTAGATAGATAAGAAGTTGACATTATAACAAAGTAGCTTATTATGGATAGCTTGTCTCACTACTAAAATAAGCTGGTTGTATAACCACGTAGGAAGGAAAGTGAAGGTGGTTCCTGAATCTATGATTATGTTCCCTACTTGAAATGTGGTAGAGGAATTGTTAAGAAGCTCCAATCTAATATTCCCAATACTAAGGCCTATGAGGGTCAAGTAATAATATGGTCGGGGGGGTTTAACAAGAAGCGGAGTGACATGCGTCCCCAGGTCCCGAAACGTCAACCTTGTCACCAAAGCTAAGCTTGCTTGGGACATCTAACTTTGCCAAAGGCACAAAGCAGAAGGAGAACCTTTGGTCAAAAGTCGACGCAATTTGGGAAACTAAAGAGAAGGAAGAAAAACCGAGCCCCACAATGCCGGATAACCCTGGGTCCCTTGAAGTTGATCTCGAATTACATCCACACCCGAAAAGGATATTGGGAAAGGAGATTTTTTCACCAGACGATGAGTAGAGAGAGAGAGAGTTTCTGTAGCCATTTCACCAGACGAAGAACTCTTATCAACGTAATCGACATAGTAGGTGCAGATACCTCCCTCGCAATGTGCAACCTCAGAGCATTTTGGCGAGTGGCAAGGTTGTTCCTCATAAGTAGAAGAATTTGTGGGAGCATAGATGGGAAATTTCTTGTTGTAGCACTGACATGGCTGGCATTGTATCCATATGAAGCCATTACCAGTATCAGCAACTGCAAGCTGAAATTGCGGAGGTGTTCCCACTGAAAAATTCAGAAGGTAACTATCACCAAAAGCATCAGGGATCAAGTCCGCTGAGGCTACGTGGTTGACTAAAGGTGACAACGGTGACGAAGGGTGGATTAAGTGGATGCTAAATCCACGGCCAATCGTACAAGTTTTGGCCCCATCTACACGTAGTGAAGAGTAGATGAGATTAGTGATAAGTGAGATTAAAAAGGAAAAAGTAATAATCAGAAGGGTGGAAGAAAAGAGATTGGAAGTAATTTTTAGGGCCATAGTGATTCAGTACTGGAATGCTGCCATGCTGGAATTTAGTTGTGTTTTGAAAGAAAGAATGTGGCCTATATTTATAGGCAAATTGTTCCCCACAACCGAGATCATAGTATAAACTTCGACAATTACTATGAGAGGGATATAGTACCAACCTCTGCAGTGCATGGGGAAGGTAAATAACAAACAACTCTATTAGTTAAACTTTAAAGGCAACCTAGCTAACTTTGGCTGCCATCTAGTATATTAAAGTTTTAGCAGTATTATAATTGTTATTGAAACTTACAGCTTATCTAATATACTCAGCTCGTTGACCCTATGAATTTTTTCTTCAATGTAATTCCAATGCATATTCCTTTTGAAAGTAGTTTTACAGCCATACTATTCATATGCATATTCCGTTTGAAAGTAGTTTTACAGCCATACTTTGGTTTCCTTAAATGTAATATTCATATTCCTGTATCCTAAAACTCTTCAACTAATTAACTCTATAGTTCCTCCGTTTGAAGTATTTTACAACCACAGTCTGTTTACTTAGATTTTTCTTTTGCTTTTATGGTGAATCATAACGCTGCAATATGAATGGATACAGTCGATTCTGATTAACTTAAGATAGGAAATAAAACATAAAAAGGAAAAAAATATGATTAATTTCAAGCATGCATAAGAAACTAGTATCGATTTCTATATTATTGATATTATTTTTGGTATGAATAATAAATTCATACGAATCCATAAATATTGTAATTTAAAGATTTTAAATCTAACAAAGTATATATAGCTGCAACTTGCCAGGCTCCAGATTTTATAAATGCATTTACGTTTCATGTATAAATGTCAATGTCAATGCAACGTGCAATGACATCAGTTTTTCGTTTTAAATCTAACCGCTAATCAAATGCCAATTAATTTAGTTAATAATCTTAAATATCAATGCCTTTAAATTTTGATTCCAATTCTTTATTTCCGAACAAATTATAAAGCCTTTTGATGGACACTAAGTTTCATTCACTAGAAACCGGTAAACTTACATGCAATTTTTCCAGCTCCTCCTTTTTCTATGAGATTTCGATGGTTATTTTATCCCAATATTTATTACTTTTAGAAACAAATCTTTTCGCTCTTTATTATGTCATAATTTATTGGTTCCTTTGAATTACTTTTTTTAATATCGAAATTTAGTTTGAAGTATTTGATAGATGAATATATAACATGCATACATGTTTCAATTTTAAGAATTTTGTAAAAGCAACTCAACGTATGTCTTGGCGAATTCACTGTAGTCTTTATCTAATTTATGTATTGTAGCACCTAATAATATTATTACCATTTTTTCGTATCTTTTTGAAACATTTGCAGTGGAAATATGATTTAAAGATTAATTATGGTTGGTGCTCTTGTGTGTGGAATCAATGGCGAAGGGACTTATAGTAGGAAACTGTACGGAGGTGGTGATAGCATAACTATCTCAGATGAAAGTCATGAAACTGAAATTCCTACATTAAGTGGGTGCATTGAAAATTTCCCGAAAATAAATTCTATTCAAATTCCTCCGCCTTCACATGACCAAGATTTCACTCAACTAATGAAGCTAGTAAACTTCCATTTCTCATGAATAGATATCCATTTGGCTGTGTAATTTTCTCTGACTAAACAACCCGAGGGTGGTGTGGTTTGCTGACAAAATCATGCAAGGCTTTATAAAACGGGCATTGTAATAAAGTTAGTAAGTATCATAGAATGGCAATTCAGTCTTGTAATTATAGAATATCCTGAACCAAGCATACTGCCTTGTTTGCCTTCTTAGAAGTTTGAAAAAACAAATACAATGAAACTCTCACGTGCAACTTTAAATTTGTTCTAATTTTATTTTAATGAAATTTGTACACCAGTTTTACTACTAAAACTAACGAACTCTTACGCTAAAAATTTTCATTCTTTCTCTTTCCTTTCTCTTTTCCTTCCATATGTCGAACTTTCAATTTCTATTCAGCTATCCTCCAGATTTACTAAGAGCACTTTATATTTTTTTTCTTCCTAGTTTCAATTTGGTAACAAACAGACATACTTTATCTTTTTGCAAAATTCTCCTTTTATGACATTTATTTTTTTCTTTTATACTGTGTACGGTCAAAACCGATTCTCAGTCTTAATGACCGGTCGAGACAATGACGTTTCAATCGAAGGATATCCACATGACAAGCTCGGACGAATTTCGAAGTAGGGACGTCGAGCTTCGCGCTATAAACGGCAAAACTCGATTTCATTATCGAGCCCGTGTCCGAATCGGACTACAGGGAAACACGGATCGATACAGGCCTCGAATATCGATGCCCCAAGGCAGAACCGAGCTCGAACTAAGACTGGGAGTTCGACCTAACACCGAGCTCGAGGCAGTGCCAAGTTCGCAGACAAGAGCCGTTACAACCGCACCGAGGGAGAGAATCTTGGCGAGAATCAGGGAAGAGACAAACCATCATGGGTCCTCCACTATATGTATTATTTTATTATGTTGTTATAGATAAAGCAGTGATCATCTACTATAAAAAGGGGGATAGACTGCAATAGAGGCAAGTTCTCCAAGATACATTAAGATTTCATTGTGCTTGTGTTTCTAATGCATTTCAGTCTTCCCGTCCATCATTCCCATTTTAAAGCAAAAATACATGTATTGTCATTTTGTATCAAAGGGATTCACATACCCTTAGAACCATATCTAAATTTAATATTATTCGATTTTTCGGGTAAACAGTTTGGCGCCCTCCGGGTCTGACTATTTACACATTAATTATCAACATACCGGCATTGTTTCTCCAAGTAATGCACATAACGTGATGGTGTTCATTGGAATTATGGAAATCCCGTCGGACTTTGGACAAGGCTTATCTCAGTGGATTATCACGCGGACAGCGTTCTAACCCATACTAGGTTTGACATGATGCATGCACAGTTGATATTGGAGAGAGGTCTCTAGAAGGGTCTAGACTTGTACTCTCAAGTGGACAACTTGATAGAGAAAGGCACGGAACTATCGACTACACCGCTGATTGACTAGTTTACCGCAAATAAGCCTTCCAATTTAAAGGGTAATTTTAGAAGAGCGCGAACATTCATCAAGTGCTGCTATGGTATTAGTTGGGCATGAGTGGAATATGATGTGGAGCATGCTTTATTCAAAGTTAATAACACATTGCCAAGTATTTGCATGATAAATATGTGAAAGCAATAAATGCAGTATTAAGATAAAACATAAAGGATGTAAAAAGAAAGACAAAAGAAGAAGTTAGTTCGTGGAATATAGGGAATATAATAAAGTAAGCAAGGGAGTAGGGGTGGGAGAGACATGATGTAGCAACTTTTAAACCAATGAAGAGCAGTTAAGTATGAATAGGAAAGGGGATACGCATGTTATATCCAATTTAAGCAAGGAAGGGTGGAGGAGGGAAGGGATTTTCATATTACAACGAATTCAAATAAAGGGAGAATTGGGGAGGGATGTGCATGTAGCAGCAAAAATAAAAAGGAAGAGGGAAGCACGTTTTATCAAAGAAGACTAATCCATATAAGCCAAATTCGCTGTGGTAAGAGCCTAAGCGTAAATCCCCAGCAGAGTTTCCATGCTGTCGCGCCCCTTTTTTCTCACGAAATCAGGCTTTGACATGAGACAACTCTTTTAAATAGGCATTAAAAGAGGAGAGTCGCCACCTAACGGGTTTTTAAGGTACGTTAGGGTACCTATTTGCATATGAATAGGGTTTGACTAGTTTGCATCACCAAAGATCGGGTAAGGGCTCAACATTACCTCGAAGAGAAGGTGTTAGGAACTCTTTGAAGTCCACAACTGTGGGTCCCAACCGAACTTGAATTATATGAATTAGTCAGATAAACAAAGATGGAGAAAATAAGAAGTTTGGGAAGTTTGATTATCAAAGACTTTGAATAAATACAAGGACCTGATTCAAAGATAAGACGGGGTGTCCTAAGTTCTTTAGCCTAAAGGATCACCCCGTGCAACATAAATAATACTCCGTAACTCCCTCAAGATGGGGTGTTACTCATATTATGCAGCGGGCATAGACTGCCATCTCCTTCTACCCGATTACTATCTTTAAGTCATTACCTAAAGCGTACTAGTTGATTCTAAATCGTGACTTATGCGTGCACTGCCCGTCCTATGCCTATGGCCCAGGAGGTATTTGGACCTCTATTTTTGGGTGGTTATAGACTTGACTTAGGTTGCTCAAAAGAATTAAAACTAGGCGACAATTCAAAACAAATAGGACTGCAATTAGATCCAATTAACGGCTCACATTAGCCTCCGCAATTAGGTAAATAAATGCAAGCAAAGAGATTTTACATATTAGGTAGTTTTCAGTATTGAAGAGAATGCAGTTGTTAAACTCTATAGGCATGGTTTCTAGATGATCTGATTCAGATGCGCAAGCCATTTTTAGACCTAATGATTTCCAAATTACCAATTGGTAAATGCCAGATGTTGCTAAGTGGCTTATAACAGATTATCAGTGGACACATCTATAGGCATGGTTTCTAAGTGATTTACACAATAAGGAACAGCGGAACTTATTGGAAATGCTGAAAATTATTACACTTCCTAATAATCGCTTGGATAAACAATAAAATAGCGTTTGAAAAACGAGTAGTGATGTTCTATAGGCATGATTTCTAAAGCTTGGCAATTGGAACTGATTTTCATACAATTGGCTCCTATACGCATGCTTTCTAGATGGAAGATGAGATTGCAATAGCGAACTAATTAGTTAAAATCCTATGGGCATGATATCTACTGAGCAGATTAAGGAGCAGTCATTAGCAATTATTTCCTATAGGCATGCTGTCTAGCGACATATAGCAGTAGACACAAGAATAGATAGAATACTCATGCATTGACAACATACTAATTATGTGAGTGTGTGATCCCCTAATGACATGATTTCTAATAGTGCACAAATAGATTCACATATAACAAGTCGGATAGCAAATAGATCACACAAATCCTATAAACATGCTTTCTACCCTTTTTCATGCAATTATTAAGAGATACCCATTTCCCAATTTCACTATCACCCTAATTGTTATTACAGAATTATTACACGCCCAATAATGAATAAATTACAAAGTAGCACAAGCAATAACCGTAGGCCCAAGACAGGCCCAAAGGATACCCAGCACCAACAAGCCTTCAACTAAGCTCTTTCTCCACACAGATCTCAACATAGCCCAAAAACAATAGGAGAACTCGAACCAAACCCAACAGCCATGGTTTGATCATAGGATCTAGTAAATAATCACTTACACAAGTCAATTTGCACATTCAACAGGCATAAAGAAGGACATAACTGAGTAGTAAGGAAAATGGCCAAAGAACCTCAGGCCTGAGTGTGTCAGAGTTCACAAGAGTCTCAAAATGGACCCCGGACAGTGCTCACACTAGGGAGGTTAATAGAGAAAGCTTTAGTGGTCTTGGCTTTCAGCCGGCCAAGAATAATAGGTTCAAAATAGGGTAAACAACCAATGAGGATAAAAATAGTAGTTAAATAGCGGAGTTTGAAGAAGCGCATTTGCATTTTAGGAACAGGCATTGCAAGAGTGATCACAAGATGAACATATCAACAGAGAGGGTAAACAAACTCAAGAGACAGGTTAATATCATAAGTCCACACTTAGCACATTGAGGCAAGGAGCATTTGTAAGAAAGTAAGGGGGATTATGGCTTCCGGGATTATGAAATTAAGAAGGAAGGCATTATGCCAAATAGGACAAACAGCAAAACATTAACTTAACAGGTTCAAGCCTAAAGCTCAAATTATGCTAAGCACCAGGGGTTGAACAGTGCAACTCACACCAATAAGGCAAATGTGATCAAAATGTTATAGGGAACACAATTTAAGAAGCTATTCTAAAAGGTTCCAACTAGTTGCTAGGGAGTACAGAGTTACTCAGGATAAAGACATACTAAGTGAATAAAATGATCATAGGATCAAATCATAGCTAGAATGAGGGTCTTAGCATGGATTGGGGCATATCATAGATACAAATCAATCACTATAGAAATTCAGGACAAGGCAGGAAACAAATTGATGTCACATAACCAATGTAAACACTCAAACTACCAATACATTAAGCTAAACGAACTTCAAATGGTTTGAATTGCTCAAGTTAAACACAAATACATTTTAGAACTGACAATTTAGGCATGAGGAAATGCTAGAGAGGTTCATATCATAAGCAGAGTTACACATAGAGATAGTCTAGAAACACATTACATTATGCAATTTCATAGGCATGAATATGCTAAATAGGAATATAAGAGAATGAACATTACAAAGGCTAAAGAACTCACCAGTTACTGATTGACAAGTAGACAAACAAGAAAAGAACAGAATCACTTTGAACGTCAACAAAGCAGTATAACCCAGGACCTTAGATGCGTCAATTTCCCAAGGGCTTCAAGGAACCCAGGGCAATGCTCACACCCTAGGAAGGTCGAGAGAAATAGGAATTCTGGTGGCCTTCACTTTCAGCTGGCCAAGAGCCAAAGTAGAACAAGAGAATAAGTGAACAACAAAGTGAAGATCTTTAGCTTTTTAGTGGAAATTTTGTGATTTAAGGTCGGTTCAAAAGGAAATGGGGGAGAGGTGTATATAGAAGTCAAAAACGAGCAAACATATAAGGAAACAGAATAATTTAAGCAACAAACAAGGAAAAGAAACATGCAAATCGATTTGAAACCAATTTAAGATAGATAAATTTGTAAACCCTTGTTTTTATAGGGAAAGTGTAAATCAGCAGAATCCAAACAAAATCGAACTCACACGGTATATTATTGAACGTATGTAGACGTAATAGTGCTCAAAATCAAATATTCGAACCACTTTGGTTAGATTTTGGAAAATATTGCTTGCCATGTTTAGGCAAGAACCTATTAACACCACAAGCGGACAACCAGTACCAAAAGGATTCGAATATGGCAAGAGAACGGTAGTCGAATCCCATTAATAGTAGGATTAGGAGAGGGGATTTAGGGGGGGCTAGGGATCTCCAAAAGAGAGAATAGGAGAGTTGAGAGTTTAGGGACGGTGGATTAATTGGAAATGGGTAGGTTTCTAGGTTAGGTTAATTTAAGAGATAGGAGTGGACGATGGCCGTGGATCTTGAAAGATCAACGGTTGAGATCAAAAGATTAGACAGGCGGGTCGTTTAGAAGCGGGTCGCGACCGAGTATTAGACATGGGTCGTTTGGCTTTGGGCTGGGGTAATTGAGCTAGGTATTTGAGTGTTTGGGCCATTCATTTGGTCCGAAATTGGTTTAAAAATTGGGTTGTTGTTTAAATACCCAAAATTTATCAAAAGTAATTAATAAATATTAAAAATTATTATTTGTGCATTAAAATAATTGAAAATAATAACTTTATATTATAAAAATATAAAAAGCTATTTTGGCACAAATAATATAATTATACATGAATATAGGTTATTATTGCAAAAATATGCAATTAGCCTAAAAATGCAAATGCAATTATAGAAAGATGAAGTAAGATATTATAAAACATACATGTTGGTGTAAATAATAAGTTTGGATGATTAAGTCATCACAAAATAATTTAAATGATAATTATTATATATTTATATAATAAAATATAGAAAGAAATTGATTTAGAGCTTTAAATATTATGAAAAATTATAGAAAATGCTTGTATAGGTTTGTAAACTATGATGATAAAAATATACCATTTTGAAAGTATATATGCATTTGTTAGAAAAATATAAGAGAAGAATTAGGTATCAATAATAGTCGTGTCTATCGTTGTTTCAATTCATTATTGAAAGTTACGAGACTAGAAGTGAATTCACATTGTCTATTATGGCAGGTATGATGTGATTCCTGAGTAATTTGGTTGCGATTGGTGATTTGATACTCTACCGGGAAGAGAGTTCAGTAAGTGTTGTGATTTTTGTGGGCATAATTGAGTTAGTGGAAGATTTCAATTGGTATGATGTGTATTCGGCTTGTGATTCAGAGATGAGGGTGAGACCCTTGCGATTCCATGTGAATTGATATGTTTGAGTTGGGTTATATGTCGCGGTGAAGGTTATATGAGGATGAGATCTTTGTGATTTGTTCATATACTTTAATTTTCCTTTTAAATTGATTTGTAGGATGGTGCACATAGAGAGTTGTGCCTGTCGGGCTTGTTTGATATTTCTCTTACGTGTTTCTCTTTACATATTCAGTCATTTTTCGTTTTGTGCTTCTTGAGTTTTAGCTTGGGGGGTGTGCCCGGCGGTGTTAGTTGTGACTTGTTGATTCAGGTGTATAGCTAAGAGGTCCTCATGTTTCTTTCATCGTTGTCAGTGTTTGTGGAGGAATGAAACAAGGTTCTAACGGTTATGAGACTAATTGCCAATGCTGGTTTTGATTACGGGCAGCTATTGTGATCACAAATATTGTTATGGGCCTATGTGTGGTGTGTCATTTTAGGTGATCCTACCTTGTGGGTGTAGGCATGAGTTGTTACAGCTTGTTGAGAACGATACCAGTTATGGATTAAGAATCGGGTCCTTTGGAGATGGATGGAAGGTGAGAATTTCGACTCTAAGGCTTATCGGTGTTGGTGGAAAGGATAAATTACTGTTGATATAGTGTCGTCAGGCTTATGTGGATCGAGATGACGTGAGGTCACCCACGGGTGTATGTTGGATATGTGCTTTCAGTGATTTGAAGACTTCGAGGCGATTCTTGGCATGTTCGAGGACGAACGCTTGTTTAAGAGAGGAAGGATGTAACGACCCGGCCGGTCGTTTTGAGAATTTCAGTCTCGTTCGGCGGCATAAGGCCCTGAGCAACTTCGTATTATGTGTATTGACTTGCGTGTGTGATTGAATTCGGTTACTGGATGATTTGGAGTGATTTGGGACACTTAGTCCCTAAAACGGGAGCTTAAGTCTTAGGATTTTGACCGTAGTCAGAATTATGTTAAGACGACTCTGGAATGGAGTTCTGTCAGTTCCGCTAGCTCTGTTGGGTGCTTTTGGACTTAGGAGCATGTTCGTACGGTGAATTTGAGTTATGTAGCTGATTTAGGCTTGAAATAGCGAAACTCAAATTTTTTGAGTTTTTGACCGTAAGTGGACTTTTTGATATCGGGGTCGGAATGCGATTCCAAGAGTTGAAACAATACCATTCTGTTATTCGGGGCTTGCGTGCAAAATTTGACGTCATTCCGGGTTGATTTGATAGATTTTTGCATCGGTTGTAGAAATTTAAAGTTTCAAGTTCATTAGGTTTGAATCGGAGGATGAGTCGTGATTTTAGAGTTGTTTGATGTGGTTTGAGGGCTCGACTAAGTTTGTATGGTGTTTTAGGATTGGTTGGTATGTTTGGTTGAGGTCCCGGGAGCCTCAGGTGTTTTTCCGATGCTTAATGGAGGAAATATTGGACTTAGGAAATTCTTGAAGTTGCTGGTTTTTGGTGTTTCCCACCTGCGGCGGAGGAACCGCAGGTGCGGGGACGCACGTGCGGATGATTAAGCACAGAAGCAGATTTGGAGGGAGAGGTCAGGGGCCGCAAGTGCTAAGTGCGAGGGTTTGATTTCATTCTTCATTTTCTGTCTTGAGAGTTTGGAATTAGGCAAGTTTTCGAGGGATTTTCAGAGGAAGCTTTGGGGTAATGATTCCTAACTCGCTTTTAGTTTCATTCCATTAATCTATTGTTGTTCTCTCCATTTAATTTCAGATTTGGGGTTGAAAATTTGGAAAAACGTTGAAAAAGGTTCTTAAGCCGAAATTTGGGATTTTGATCAAGATTTTGGTATCGGATTTGAGTAATTTTGGTATGAGTGAATTCGTGAGTGAATGGGTGTTCATATTTTGTGACTTTCACCCGATTCTGAGCTGTGGGTCCGGGGAGGCTTTTTAGGGCGATTTTCAAATTTCTTGCTTTAACTTTAATTTCATTAGCTAGATTATTTCCTTGTAGTTATATTTATGTTATGTAATTGATTTTGGCTATATTTGGGCCATTCGGAGTTGGATATTCGTGGAAAGAGCATTGTTACGGATTAATTGATCTTCGTTTGAGGTAAGTATCTTACATAAATTCGTGTGGGGGAAACTACCCCTTATGATTTGAGTCTTCTATGTTCATTGTAGTCCGTGTACGCGAGGTGACGAGCACGTGCTCGGACTTATTTGTTGAAATTGGCCTTTTAGGCTTCCTAGGTCCTTGTATTCATTGAATATGCAGTTGTACTTGTCATGATTACGTTCCTTAATTACTAGTTTCACAAATAGCAGCTTAATTATAATTAATTGCTGCATGATCCACTCTTACTGTTTACTTGATCCATATGTGCCTTAAATGAAATTGTTATCTCTTCTATTGTAATGTTATATTTCCCCCTAACTGCTTATCTTTATTTGAAGTTATAATTATCTCTTATGTAGTTGTTCATCCTTAATTGAGACTATGATTATCTTTCTGCTGCTTATCCTTAATGGAATTTGCTGTGTCTCTTTCGTGATTGCCCAACCTTAAAAGAAGTTTAGATATCCTATATCTTTGTTAACTTGTCCTTATTTGGAATCATTCGACTTGTGTTAGCTCCCTTGTTATTGAATTGTACATTGTGGGCCGTTGTTACATATTATTTCATTCCTTGTTGAGATGTTCTTATTATGACTAGCATTCTTTTTTGTGACTACTCCTTGTGAATTAGTTCCTCCATTACTTTGAGTTCTGGAATTTTTGAGTTGACTAATTTGTCGTACCCTTGTATTATTTTCATTGTTGTTGTCATACTTGTTGTTGTGATGCATGAGGTTTCTGGCGTGCGATTGTTGTTATTGTGATGCACGAGGTTTTTGTCGTGCTATTGTTACTATTGATATTTGCACATGCGGCGTGACAAGACGGGATATATATA
>AWOL01S0015352.1:0-19592 GCA_000715115.1 Nicotiana otophora | reverse complement strand
ACAAGGAAGGTACATTATTATGCATGTGTGGCGAGACAAGGCAGGCATTAATTTTACTATTGCACACGTGGCGAGACAAGGTGGGTTGTGTCAGGAATTGATTTGTGATGGACTGGGGAAATTCTTGTTGTTGATATTTGTGTAGTGGTACACTTATCTGTGTGAGTTTTATCTGGTGAAAGTTGTGAGAAAACATTCTACGTATTGTCCGTTCTTTTCCCTTATGCTCACTAGCCGGTATGAACTTTGTTAGGACACTTGCACAAGCATACACGTAGTAAGCACTCTTATCGGATAAGAGGCTTTCTTGATATTGTTGAGTATATATGTACACCCTTACTTACTTGCCTTCTATGTGAGAATGGCTATATGCGGTACGCGAGTCGTCATTGTGGTTATGAGGTATAATGAGGGCACAGGATGCCAAGTGTTAAGGTTCAGGTATTGCGACCCGTGAGTTGTGATTTGTCTGAGGTTCGGTACCTCGTGGAGTTTGTTGACTAAAACCTAATGTGAAAGCGGTCGTTGTTGCTAAGTTATTATTTGTCCTAGCTGTATCCGTGATTTCGGATTTATATTGTGTTTATGTTCACCCTTCTATGTCATTATTATGGTATTCCGCAGATACTTGTTGTTGTCCTTTTCTATTGCAATTACTGTATTGTTAGTCATATCACGTAGTCTTTATGTAGATATTATACTCTGTTGTTTCTATACTTATACCTTGTTCAGGTTATTTACTCCTGTAGGTGTCTTGAATGTGCCTCGTCACTACTCCACTGAGGTTAGTCTTGATACTTGCTGGGTACCACCGTGGTGTACTCATACTACACTTCTGCACATGTATGTGCAGATCCAGGTATTTTGAAGTCAGTTGATCATTTGCTAGTTGTGCGTACTGTTGCTGTGGAGACTCAAGGTAAACCTATTGCTGCATTCGTAGGCTTCGAAGTCACTTTCTAATTGTATTCACACTATTTACTTTATTTTAAACAGTTGTATTTAGTAGATTGTAGCAAACTCTGTAGAGATTATGACTTGTACTACCGATTTTGGGAATTATAAATTTTATAGAGATTTCTATTTCAAAAGTTGTTAGATATTATTTATTATTATTGTTATTCAATAAATATTAGGCTTACCTAGTTCCTAAGACTAGGTGGCATCACGATACCCAATAGAGGGAATATTGGGTCGTGACAAGTTGGTATCAGAGCTCTAGGTTCATAGGTGCTACGAGTTATAAGCGAGTTTAGTAGACTCTTACGGATCGGTACGGAGACGTCTGTACTTATCTTTGAGAGGCTACGGAACTATTAGGACAGTTTCACTTCCTTCATTCCTATCGTGCGAGTTCATTGGTCTCGAAGTTTTAACTTTTATCATTCCATTCTATAATAGATGGCAAGGACACGAGTTATAGTTGCTGATGACGTTACCCCCAGAGCAGATGTCGCTAGGGGCAGAGGCAGAGGCTGACAAGGAGCACGTGCCGCAGCTAGGGCACATACCAAAGCAGCAGTTGAGGAGCCGCCAGTAGTTCCAGTTGGGGGGTAGGTACCGGAGGCGCCTGCTATTACCCCCGGACTTCAAGAGACCTTAGCATAGTTCCTGAGCATGTTTGGTGCATTGGCTCAGGCGGGGTTACCTAGTCCCTACGACTAGGTGCCATCACGATACCCACTGGAGGAAAAATTGGGTCGTGACATGCATGTTAAATTATTTGCTTAATTTGCAATTATGTACCCAGTCACAACTATTATTTGCATAACATATCTCATTCTCTGTTTCCATTTATTCATACATCATATCATCATTGTTTGGGCTGATTATCATGATACTTATGAGAACGAGAGACTGGAGAGATTGATGACTAAGTGAGGCTGAGGGCCTGATTGTGAGGATATTTGGATCAGATTGCACATCGTAGCATGCTTTATAAATTCATGTCATGATTGGCTTATTATAGCGCTTGGATTGAATTCGCTTATTATAGTACTTGGGTTGGATCCGCCCCTTCGGATTCTGACTTATCAGCAGTGAGCACAGGTACCTACTGAGTGCGAGCGTCGAGTGAGAGTGCTGAGAATGATTACCTAGCGACTGGGATGATTGAATGACTGTGAGGATGGAGTGACTGTGAGTAATGAGTGACTGTGATGATGGAGTGAATGGGGGGACTGAGTGAATGATACTTTGAGAGTATGCATATGAATTCATAACTTTTTTGTATTACAGTTGGCATACATAGCTTACATGTTGATATCGAGAGGTATCACTTCTCATTTCAGTTACACTTGACATATCTTACCTGTTTGAGCTTTAACTGTTGAACTTGAAAGAATGCCTATATTTCTGTACTGTATTTCTGTAATTGGACTGTACCTGTGAAGCTCGTCACGGCTGGCAGCCCAAATGTTATACTTATTATTTACTGAGTTGGTTGCACTCACACTACACCATGCACTTCGTGTGCAGATCCAGGTACTTCTGGGTATGGTGGTTGCTGACTTTGGAGCTATTATTCAGTTCGAAGATCCTCAAGGTAGTTGCTTTGGCGTCCGCAGTCCTTGACTCTCCTCTTTTATCATTTAGTACTATTTGTACTATTCCACTCTTATGGATAGTGTTTTAGACTATGTTATTGTATAGATGTTTAGTACTATGTTTTGACAAGGTGGGTTGCTCTGATGGTAAGCACCCTCCACTTCCAACCAAGAGGTTGTGAGTTCGAGTCACCCCAAGAGCAAGGTGGGGAGTTCTTGGAGGGAAGGATGCCGAGGGTCTATTGGAAACAGCCTCTCTACCACAGGGTAGGGGTAAGGTCTGCGTACACACTACCCTCCCCAGACCCCACTAGTGGGATTATACTGGGTTATTGTTGTTGTTGTTGTATTGTATAGATGTTTATGTACTCAGTGACACCTAGATTTTGGGGGAATATTGTATTGAGTCGTGATATCTTCGTATCTATATATATGAGATTTTCCTCTTAAACTCATTTTATTATGTTTTCAAACTTAAATAATGTGTGGTTATTGAGGTTGTCGGCTTGCCTAGTATTTTAATAGGCTCCATCACGGCATGTGAGATTTGGGTCGCGACAAGTTGGTATCAGAGCCTAAGTTACATAGGTCTCACGAGTCATGAGCAAGTTTAGTAATGTCTTTCAGATAGGTACAAAGAAATCTATACTTATCTTCGAGAGGTTGCTGAATCATTAGGAAAACTTCACTTTCTTGTATTCTTGTCATGCGGATTTATTGAATCTGCAACTAAACTCTTTTTGTTCTATTCTCTCATAGATTGTGAGGACACGTGCTATAGAACGGGCGGACGGCCACCAGTACAACCATCAAGGGCCAAGAGATGCCAGGGTCGCGGTTAAGGCCGGAGTAGGGGCCGAAATATAGCTCTACAACAGCTAGAGTAGCACCTGTAGATCCACATATTGCTCCAACTCATGAGCAGGTTCCATATGTGGTCAAGGCAGTGGGGAAATCTCGGGCACCAACTGTGCCCATTGTGATTTCAGACTTCGGGTCCAGTCACTTATCAAGACTGGGGAGTTATTCAAACTCCCGCCGCCCATACTCCAGAGTAGGTGGTGCATACTTCAGACACCGAGGATACTACCATCCCAGTCGGTTGTAGTTGCTCAGGTGTAGGTGGGTCCCGTTATGAGTGATGAGGAGAAGAAGAGGCTAGAGAGGTTTTGGACGCCCATGCCTCCATTATTCAGTGGGGTTGCATCAGAGGATGCTCAGGATTTCTTGGATAGGTGCCGGCGATTCTTCGCACGACAGGTATTCTGGAGACTAGTGGGGTCTCATTTACTACTTTCCAGCTGACGGGGCAGTCTTTAGATGGATGGAGGTCTATGAGAGGAGAACGCCAGTCGATGCTGCACCATATTCATGGAATAAGTTCTCCTTTCTCTTTTGGAGAAGTTTGTGCCACCAACCCCCGCTAGGAGGAGTTGCGGCAGTTCGAGCAGCTACGCATGGAGGGCATGTCTGTGACCCAGTATGAGATAAGATTTTCTAAGTTGGCTCATCACGTCATTTGGTTGGTTCCCACTGAGAGGGAGAATATTAGGAGGTTCATTGATGCAGTCAGTTATCAGTTGCATTTTGTTATGTCTCGAGAGAATGCATTAGGTGCTAGGTTTGACGAGGTGGTTGATATTGCTCGGAGGCTAGAGTTGGTCTGTAGTCATGAGCGTACGGAGAGGGAGGCCAAAAGGCTTCGTGGTTCAGGTGGTTTCAGTGGTGTTCATTTTGGGGGCGGTCCTACCACAATAGGGGTCACCCTAAGAGGCCCACTCAGATGGCTCGTCCAGTTCATTGTGGTACATCAGCTATCCATGGTTCATACGGTGCTCGTACGGGTCAGTCATGTCTCGGTGATCTTCCAACTTAGAGTTCATCCCATGCTCCATCGGTTCAGGGTTCATCTATGCTAGGTCCTTTTAGTAATTATTCTGGTACTCTAGGCCCTATTCAGTCCCCCACCACCACTAGCGGGGAGTTGTTTCGAGTGCAGGAAATTTGTGCATGTGTGGATATAGTGTCCTCGTCGCTCGGGAGGTCCAGTTCAGTAGACGGGTCAAGCTATGACTACCGCACCAGTTACTTTACCACTCGCCCAGCCAGCTCGGGGTGGGCCCCAGAAAGCTAGAGCTCACCCTTGAGGGGGAGGCCAATCAGGTTGTGGTTAGGCCCGATTTTATGCTATTCCTGCCAGGCCAGATGTCATTGCTTTAGATGCAGTGATCACAGGTATTTGTTCGATGCGCCACAAAGATGATTCCACGTTATTTGACCCTGGTGCTACTTATTCCTATGTATCATCAATTTTACTCGTTATTTGGATATGCCCCATGAGTTCTTACTTTCACCTGTTCATGTATCTACGCCGGTAGGCAATACATTTGTTGTGGACCGTGTATACCGGACGTGTGTAGTGACTATTGGGGTATTGGAGACTAGAGTTTATCTCTTATTACTTAGTACGGTTGATTTCGACGTGATCTTGGATATGATTCGTTGTCTTAAAGTCATGCTATTCTGGATTGTCAAGCTAAGACTGTGATGTTGGCGATGCCGGGGTAGCCAAGGATCGAGTGGAGAAGTTCTCTAGATTATGTTCCCAGTAGAGTTATTTTATATTTGAAGGCCCAACGGATGGTTGGTAAGGGGTATCTGTCATATTTGGCCTTTGTGAGAGATGTTGGTGCTGATACTCCTACTATTGATTTTGTTCCGGTAGTGCGAGACTTTCCGAATGTGTTTCCTGCAGACTTGTCGGGCATGCCACCCGAATGGATATTGACTTGGTGTCGTGCACTCATCCCATTTCTATTCCTCTGTATCGTATGGCACCAGCAGAGTTGAAAGAATTGAAATAACAGCTTAAGGAACTTCTAGATAAAGGGTTTATAGGCCTAGTGTGTCACCTTGGATTGCACTATTTATGTTTGTGAAGAATAAAGATAGTACTATGCAAATGTGCATTGACTATAGGCGGTTGAACAAAGTTATAATCAAGAACAAGTATCCTTTTCTGCACATTGATGATTTATTTGACCAGCTTCAGGGGGCGAGGGTGTTCTCTAAGATTGATTTGAGTTCTGGGTATCACCAGTTGAAGATTCGGGACTCGGATTCTAAAAAAGATATTCAGGACTGGCTATAGTCAATATGAGTTCCGTGTGATGTCTTTTGGACTGACCAACACCCTAGCAACATTCATGCAGCTGATGAAAAGTGTATTTCAGCCATATCTTGATTAGTTTGTCATAGTATTCATTGATAATATCTTAGTGTACTCATGTAGCAAGGAGGAGCATGCACAACATCTGAGGATTATACTATAGAGGATGAGAGAGGAAAAGCTTTATGCCAAGTTCTCCAATTGTGAGTTTTGGCTCAATTTGGTGGCTTTTTTGTGGCACGTGGTGTCAAGTGAGGGGATTAAGGTTGATCCAAAGAAGATAGAGGCAGTTCAGAGTTGGCCCAGACCATCTTCCGCTATGGAGATTCGGAGCTTTCTCTGCTTGGCTGGATATTAGCATCGTTTTGTCAGGATTTCTCGTCCATTGCAGCGCCTTTAACCAAATTGACCCAGAAGGGTGTTCCATTCAGGTGATCGGATGAGTGTGAGAAGAGCTTTTAGAAGCTCAACACCGCCTTGACCACAACTCTAGTTCTAGTTTTGTCTTAAACGTCAGGCTCTTGTACAATGTATTGTGATGCTTCTCGAATTGGTATTGGGTGTGTCTTGATGCAGGAGGGTATAGTGAATGCTTATGCTTCACTTCAATTGAAGCCACATGAAAAGATTTACCTTTTTCATGATTTGGAGTTGGCAGCCATCATTCATGCGTTGAAGATTTGGAGGAATTATCTCTACACTGTGTCTTGTGAGGTATTTACGGATCATCTAAGTCTCCAGCACTTATTCAAATAGAAGGATTTAAATTTGAGTCAACATAGAGGCCAATGTGGTGCCCGATGCCTTGAGTAAAATGGCGGTGAGTATGAGTAACCTTTTATTCATTCCTATCGATGATAGACGGCTTGCAGCTTATGTTCAGGCCTTGTCCAACCAGTTCGTGAGATTAGATGTTTCGGAGCCCAGTCGGATTCTAGCTTGTGTGGTTTCTCAGTCTTCCTTATATGATCGCATCAGAGAGTGCCAGTATGATGATCCCCATTTTCTTGCCCTTAAGGACACTGTTCAACACGGTGATGCCAAGGATGTTACTATTGGTGATGATAGGGTGTTGAGGATGCCAGATCAGATTTGTGTGCCTAATGTGGATGGGTTAGGTGAGTTGATACTTGAAGAGGCCCACTGTTCACTATATTCCATTGATCCAGGTGCCGCAAAGATGTACCAGGACTTGAGGCATTACTATTGGTGGAGGAGGGCAAAGAAGGACATAATAGGGTTTGTAGCTCGCTGCCTAAAGTGTTAGCAGGTGAAGTATGAGCATCAGAGGCCAGGACGATTACTTCGAAAGCTTGATATTCCGGAGCGGAAATGGGAGTGTATCACCATTGATTTTTATAGTTGGGCTCCCACGGACTTCAAGGAAGTTTGATACTATTTGGGTGATTTTAGATCAGTTGACCAAGTCCGCACATTTCATTCCAGTTAGGATTACTTATTCCTCAGAGCGGCTAGCTGAGATCCACATTCGCGAGATTGTTCACATTCTTGGTGTGCCGGTGTCCATATTTCAGATTGGGGTATGCAGTTTACATCACAGTTTTAAAGAGCAGTGTAGCAAAAGTTGACTTGAGTACAACATTTCACCCTCAATCGGATAGACAGTCCGAGCACACTATTTAGATATTGGAGGATATGCTACGCGCTTGTGTCTTAGATTTTGGGCGTTCTTGGGATCAATTTCTGCCGCTTGCAGAGTTTTCTTAGAACAACAACTACAAAACGAGCATTCAGATGACTCCATATGAGGCTTTGTATGGGAGACGTTGTCAGTTTCTAGTGGGTTAGTTTGATCTAAGTGATACTAGACTACTGGGTATTGTCTTGGTTCAGAAGATTCGTGATGTTGCTTACATGGTTGGGGATATGATACTACTCAGAGTTTCACCCATGAAGGGTGTTGTGAGGTTCGAGAAGAAGGGCAAGCTGAGCACTCGGTACATTGGTCCACTTGAGATGCTTCAGAGGATTGGAGAGGTGTCTTACAAGCTTACCTTGCTGCCTAGTCTGTTGAGTGTTCATTCAGTGTTTCATGTTTCTATGCTCTGGAAGTATGTCGTCAATTTTTCTCATGTTTAGGACTTCAGCACGATTCAGCTGGATGGTGATTTGACTTATGATGTCGAGCCGGTGGCCATTTTGGATCGGCAAGTTTGAAAGTTTAGGTCAAAGAATATAACTTCAATGAAAGCGCAGTAGAGAGGTCGGCCAGTTGAGGAGGCTACTCGGGGGACCGAGTGGGAGATGCGGAGCAGATATCCACGTCTATTTGAGACTATAGGTATGTTTCTAGACACCTTTGAGGACGAACTTTTGTTTAAGAGGGGGAGGATGTAACAACCCGGCCGGTCATTTTGAGTGTTATAGCCCCATTCCCTTATTTACTAACTATTTTATGCTCTATTTTCATTATGTGACTTGCCGGGGATATTTCTGAATAAGTTGATACAGTTAGTCTCAAGGTTTGAAGCTTAAGTTGAAAAGATTGACCGGATGTTGACTTATGTGTAAATGACTCAGAAATGAAGTTTTGATGGTTTCGATAGCTGTGTTGAGTGATTTTGGACTTAGGAGTGTGCTTGGATAGTGATTTTGAGGTCCGTAGTTGATTTTGGCTTGAAATGGCGAAAGTTAGAAAATTAGAAGTTTTGGAAATTGAGACGTTTAACCGAGAGTTGACTTTGGGGTTACCGAGCTTGGATTTTGGTTTCAGAAAATGGAATAGGTCCGTTGTGTCATTTATGACTTGTGCACAAAAATTGAGGTCAATCGGACTTGATTTGATAGGTTTTGGAATCTAATGTAGATGTTATGAGTTGTTAAGTTCGTTAGACTTGAATTGGGGTGCGATTCGTGTTTTTGATGTTGTTTAATGTGATTTGAGGCCTCTAATAAGTTCGTAAGATGGTTTAATACTTGTTTTTATGTTTGGTTGAGGTCTCGGGGGCCTCGGGTGGATTTCAATTGGCCAACTGATTGGAATTTGGAATTTGGACTTAGGTAATAGCTGATGTTGCAGGTCTGGCTTACTTATACGTGATTGCGTGAGAAGGTCCTCGATTGCGTAGGCTTATTTTGGGCAGATGAGGTTTTGTTCTATGTGATCGCTAGTTTTGCTATGCGATCGCGTTAGCTGGAGGACGCAGTGAATCACGAACGCATGGGCTAAGTTGCATTCGCAGAGAAGAAATGAGGCAGTATCTGGTCATGGGCGTTGTTCTATGTGAATGCGTGGGTCTGTTCACGATCGTGTAGGCCTTGAAAGCATATGTATCGCGTTCGCATGGATTTTTATATGATTGTGTATAGTTAAGCTCTAGGACAGTGAAGTTTATGCTTCGCGATCGCGAAGCTTTACCCACGATCGCGAAGAAGGGACATCTAGGCAGAATTTAAAGTCTCAAAAATGAGGGTTTGGGTTTATTTCACAATTTGATTTTGGGAGCTCGGATTGAGGTGACTCTTGGAGAGATTTTCAAGCGAGTGACTGGGGTAAGTGACTCTTAATTGGTTTTGGGTAAATTACATGAATACACCCTTTATTTCATCATTTAATTAGTGATTTGGATTAAAATATTGAGGGAAAATGGAGAAAACTTTTTAGACCGAATTTTGGGGATTTGAGCGAGAGTTTGGTGCCGGATTTGAGTAAATTTGGTATGGTTGGACTCGCGGTTGAATGGGTGTTCCGATTTTATAACTTTTATTGAATTCCGAGATGAGGGCCTGGGGGTTGACTTTTGAGTTAACTTTTTGACTTTTGATTAAGAACTTAGTCTTTTATATGGAATTGATTCCTATAGCTTAAGTTGATTATATCGAATTGTTTGTGCTTAGATTCAAGGCATTAGGAGGCCGATTCACGAGGCAAGGACTTGTTGAAGTAGAGATTTGAACGATTTGAGGTAAGTAACACTTCTAAACTTGGTTTTAAGGGTATGAAATCCTGAATTGCGTGTTATGTGATTGGTGTTGAGGTAACGCACATGCTAGGTGACGGGCATCCACTATAGGAATTGTGACTCAGTCAAATCCGTGGAACAATGTAGTCATATAACTTGTTATCTTCCACGTATTTCTCATGTGTTAAAGAAAATGGAACTGTGATTCATGTTAGAAATCATGCTTAGGCTACATACTGGTACTATTGGGACCCATAGAGGCTGTGTTGCGTGTTGAATTATTTGCTTAACTTGCAATTATGTACTCAGTCATACCTATTATTTGCATATCATATCGCAGTCTCTGTTGCCATTTATTCATACGTCATATTATCATTGTTTAGGCTTATTATTATGATACATGTGAGCCCGAGAGATTGGAGAGATTGATGACTGAGTGAGGCTGAGGGCCTGATTATGAGGATGTTTATGGGATCGGGCTGCACGCCACAGAATGCTTTATTGTTTCATGCCATGATTGGCTTATTATAGTGCTTGGGTTGGATCCGCCCCTCCGGAGTCTGACTTATCAGCAGTGAGCGCAGGTACCTACCGAGTGTGAGTGCCGAGATCGTATGTCGAATACGAGTGCCGAGAGCGATTACCAAGTGACTGGGAGGATTGAATTACTATGAGGATGGAGTGACTGTGAGGATGGAGTGAATGGGAGGAATGAGTGACTGATACTCCGAGAGTATGCATATGAATTCATCATTGTTTTGTATTATAGTTGGTATACATAACTGACATGTAGATATTGAGATGTATCAATTCTCATTTCAGTTACACTTGGCATATCTTACCTGTTTGAGATTTAACTGTTGAAATTGAAAGCATGCCTACATTTCGGTATTGTATTTCTGTAATTGGACTGTACCTGTGAATCTGGTCATTGCTTTCAGCCCAAAAGTTAGACTTGTTACTTACTGAGTTGGTTGTACTCACGCGACACTCTGCACTTCGTGTCAGATCCAGGTACTTCTGGGTACGGTGGCTGCTGACTTTGGAGCTATTATTTAGTTCGGAGATCCTCGAGGTAGTTGTTTTGGGTGTCCGCAAACCTTGATTCTCCTGCTTTATCTTTTAGTGCTATTTGTACTGTTCTACTCTTCTAGATAGTGTTTCAGACTATGTTATAGAATAGATGCTCATGTATTAAGTGACACCCAGATTTTGGGGGAATATTGTATTGGGTTGTGGTAACTTTGTATATGTATTTATGAGATTTTACTCTTAAACTCATTTTTATTATGTTTTCAAACTTAAAGAATGTGTGGTTATTAAGATTGTCGTCTTGACTAGTATTTCGATAGGCTCCATCACGACATGTGAGATTTGATTCGTGACAAGTTGGTATCAAAGCCTAGGTTACATAGGTATCACGAGTCATGAGCAAGTTTAGTAAAGTTTTGCGGATCGGTATGGAGTCGTCTCTACTTATCTTTGAGAGGCTACCAAACCATTAAAAAAACTTCATTTTCTTGTATTATTGTCATGCAGATTTATTGAATCCGGACTAAACTTCTGTTATTCTATTATCTTAGATATGATGAGGACATGTGCTACTGTACTGGGCAGTCGGCCACCAGTACCACCAGCTAGGGCCGCGAGAAGTCGAGGCCACGGTAAGGGTCGACGTACAGCTCATACAGTAGCTAGAGCAGTACCTGCAGATCCACCAATTGCTCCAACCCAGGAGCAGGTTCCGGATGTGGTTGAGCCAGTGGGGCTAGGTCAGGCACCGGCTGTACTCATTGTGTTTCCAGGCCTTCGGGAGGCTTTGGCTCAGATATTGACTGTTTGTACTAGCCTTGCTCAGGCGGTTTGTGTTCACACCGCGCCAGCCACTACTTATGCCGGGGGAGGTACTGAGACTCTCGCCACCTATACTCCAGAGCAGGTGGTGCAAGGACTTCAGACACCGGGGATACTACTAGCCTAGCCGGTTTCAGTTACTCAGGACTAGGTGGGTCCCATTATGAGTGATAAGGAGCATAAGACGCTAGAGAGGTTTTGTTATGACTCGAGAGAATGCATCAGGTGCTAGGTTTGACGAGGTGGTTGATATTGCTCGATGGCTAGAGTTGGTTTGTAGTCAAGAGCGTGAGGAGAGGGAGGCCAAAGGGCTTCGTGGTTCAGGTGGTTTCTCTAGTCTGAGATAATTTAGAAAACTTTCCTCTCAGATTCTCTTTATAAGGCAATCTTCTTTGGAAGTTTAAGAATTACACTCACCTTTCTTGTTTTTTTATAACGAATAAAAGTCACATGATAAAATCTAATAACATCTATATAATGTTCCAAATTTCCCTTCAATAGCAGTAACTATTAAATACTCAATTTAGTAACACATAATTCTTTATATGAGTTCGAATTAAAAGTATTTGTACTTCCAAAATGATAAAACGGGAATTACAACTCTTTCAACCCATGCTCGAATTTTAACATATCCCATAGTTCATGTTGCATATTTATTTACCTAAACTGAATATTGAATTTTAGAAATGATATAAATCAATCTTCTTTCATTTAATGTATAATAAGAATCAAAATACCTTAACTATGCCATATTATAAAAGACATTAGAAGGAAAATAACCCAAAAAAGGTTGTAAGAAATTAAAGAAAACATTTCAAACTCAATTTTAAAATTGAATCATACGTTTTGCGTACAACATGTAAACAAAAATACTTAGATAATCTTCTCAAAAAATAAATTGGGTAATACCGTTTAAATTTTCAAGAGAAAATTCAATTAACAGAAAATTAAAAGAAAATTACAATTATTATTTTTTAATTTTTATTAATAATTCGATGTTCCTTTTTATTTTGCCAAATATAATGAGTATTTTACTATTGTGTCATATATAGCTTAACTATGTCTATTTTTAGTAGCATCAAAGTAGTGCTAATCTAACGAAAAAAGGTAGTACAAATATGAGTTCTTAATTTTTAAGTTTTCAATGATAAACAAATTATTGTTTACTACAACTTTAATTTTTGTGAGCTTTAAATAAGAAAGCCTATAAAAAATATAATTTTAATTGCTTTTAGATTCCAACACATTAGGAATCTCAACAAAATTCAAATATGAAATAATTTAATAATCAGAATTATAGTTGATTTCAATGTCCAAGATATTAGAAAAATAATTAAATGTCCATTTCTACATATTAGAAAAATATTTAAATTACTATTTTATCGAGTGTGAACTCTATTTTTAAATGGTAAAAAAGGAGAACGACATTTTGCTAAGGGTCTTCGTGCTTTTAGTATAACATAGGCACATATACATACGTATGTTATTATGTGTCTTTGATAATTGAATATACGATCGATTGACAGAACAACTATTCCCAATGTTAACTGGATCAAAGTAGAGTATAACTGTAACGGCCTGACTGGTCGTTTTACTTTTTAGGACCCCATTCCCCATTATTAAGACTCCTCGTATGTGCTTTTACTATTTTATGACTTGCAAGGATGGTTGGTTCGGAATTAGAAGGATTCGGATTGAAGTCAGAACACTTGATTCCTTAATAGTGGCCCATAATGGCCAAGTTTGACTTGAGTCAACATTTTTAGTCAACGACCTTGGAACCGGGATTTGACGGCTCCAATAGATTCGTATGATAATTTTGGACTTCGGCATATGTTCGGATCGGGTTCCGGATGAACTGGAAGCGTTTCAGTGCTTAATGTTGAAAGTTGGCACATTGAAGGTTTTCTAGTTCTTTAAATTTAGTTTAGAGTAGACTTTAGTGTTATCGAGGTCCGTTTGGGATTCTGAGCCTTGTAATAGTTCCGTATAGTGATTTATAACTTGAACGCAAAATTTTGGTGTCGTTCCGAGTAGTCTAAGTATGATATGGCGCGTTCGCAGTAAGTTGAAAAGCTTGAAGTTCAAAACTTGATTCAATTTGGATTTGGGGTGCAATTCTTAGTTTTGATATTTTTTTATGTGGTTCGAGTAGTCTATGTATGGTGGACTTGTTGGTACATTTGGATGGGGTCCCGGGTGGCTAGGGTGGGTTTCGGACCGCCTGGAGCTAAGTCCAAAAATCTTGTGTTGCTAGTTGTGCTTTACTTATTCGCGATCATGAGGGTTGTGTCGCATTTGCGGAGAAGGAAAATGTGGGGGACTGCGTTTTCGTTCCTCTTCGCATCCGCGAGGTGGACTCTGCGTTCGCGAAGCTCAGGCGTGTCAGCCTTCGCATTCATGTGTAAGTCCTCGCGATCGCGATGCCCATTTTTCCCCGGCCTTGGCAGTTTGCCTTCGCGATCGTGAGGCCTTTTCTGCGATCACGTAGGAGAAACTACTTGGGCAGAGTGTTTTTGAATCAGGACTTAGGCTCATTTTCTTCATTTCTCTCACTTGTTGGTCGAATTTAGAGCTCTTTGAAGAGGGATTTTCACCTATCACTTTGAGGTAAGTATTTTCTATACAATATGAGTTTAAATCATGCATTATGGGTAGAGTTTAACATAGGAATTATGGACAATTATAAGTTTAATGAAAAAACCTAGGTCTTGATAAAAATGGGATTAGACCACAAAAACGGTTATGAAATTGGGTAGAAATTATATATTTTGGTTCGTGAGGTTATGGGTATGCTTCGATACTATTTGATCTAGGGTCTACGTATTTATATGTTTCATCTCTGTTTAATCACTTTTTGGTGTTCCTCGTGAGTCCTTGGGTACTCCTGTTTACATGTCCGTGCCAACGGGCGATTCTGTAGTGGTGGATCGGATTTACCGGTCTTGTATCATGACTTTCTGTGGTTATGAGACCAGAGCAGATCTTTTGTTGCTCGACATGACCGATTTTGAGGTCATCCTGGGCATGGATCAGTTGTCTCCATATCATACCATCCCTGATCGCCATACCAAGACTGTTACCTTGGCGACACCAGAGTTGCCTAGATTGGAGTGGAAGGGTTCATCTATCAGTGCATCTAGTCGGGTTATATCTTTATTGAAGGCCTGACATATGATCGAGAAGGGTTGATTGGCTTAGTTAGCTTATGTTCGGGATACTGCTATAGAGACTTCGACGATTGATTCAATGCCTGTGGTGTGGGAGTTTATCGATGTATTTCCTTTTGATTTACCAGGCATGCCACCAGATCGTGATATCGATTTATGTATTCATCTGGCTCCAATTACCCATCCTATCTCTATTTCACTGTATCGCATGGCTTCAAATATTTTGAACGAGTTGAAAGAACAACTTGAGGAGTTTCTAGCAAAGGAGTTCCTCATACCGAGTGTGTCGCCTTGGGGTGCACCGGTATTGGATTACTGCCTTAGATGTGCATTGATTACCGTGAGTTGATCAAAGTTACCATTAAGAATAAGTACCTATTTTTCATATTGATGATTTGTTTGACGAGTTGCAGGGTGCCAGGGTGTTCTCTAAGATCTATTTGAGAGCAGGGTATCATCAGCTGAAGATTCGTGCTTCGTATGTTTTGAAGACGGCTTTCCGGACTAGATATGGCCTCTATATGTTTCTAGTGATGTCCTTCGGCTTGACCAATGCCCCCGGAAGCGTTTATGGATTTGATGAACCGGGTGCTCAGACCATATATTGACTTGTTTTTCATTGTCTTCATTGATGACATATTAATGTACTCGCGTAGCATGGAGGAGCACGAGCAACACTTGAGAGTTGTGCTTCAGACCATGCGGGAATAGAAGCTATATGCTAAGTTCTCCGAGTGTGAGTTCTAGTTAGACTTTGTGGCATTCTTGGGGCATGTTGTATTAGGTGAGGGTATTAAGGTAGACCCCAGAAGATTGAGGCAGTCCAGAGTTGGCCTCGTCCTACCACAACGACCGAGATCAGGAGTTTATTGGGGTTAGCAGGTTATTATCGTCGGTTTGTGGACGGCTCTTCATCTGTTGCATCACCTTTGACTAGATTGACACCATAAGGGTTCTCTGTTTCGATGGTCTGATGATTGCGAGGCGAGCTTTCAGAAGCTCAAGACTGCATTGACTATAGCATTGGTATCAGTGTTACCTTCTGGTTCGGGGATGTATATTGTGTATTGCGACGCTTCACGCATTGTCCTAGGTTGTGTATTGATGCAGGGGGAAAGTTATTGCATATGCTTCACGTCAGTTGAATCCCCACGAGAAGAATTACATCGTACATGACTTGGAGTTGGTCGCGATAGTTCATGCTCTCAAGATCTGGAGGCATTATCATTATGTGGTGTCCTGTGAGGTTTACACTGATCATCGCAGCTTGCAACAGGTGGGTTGCTCTGATGGTAAGCACCCTCCACTTCCAACCAAGAGGTTGTGAGTTCGAGTCACCCCAAGAGCAAGGTGGGTTGTTCTTGGAGGGAAGGATGCCGGGGGTCATTTGAAAACAGCCTCTCTACCTCAGGGTAGGGGTAAGGTCTGCTTACACACTACCCTCCCCAGACCCCACTAGTGGGATTATACTGGGTTGTTGTTGTTGTTGTTGTTATCGCAGCTTGCAACATTTGTTCAAGTAGAGGGATCTCAATTTGAGGCAGCGCATGTGGTTTGAGTTACTAAAAGACTATGATATTACCATCATCTATCATCCGAGCAAGGTGAATGTGGTTGTGGATGCCTTGAGTAGAAAGGCCGAGAGTATGGATAGTTTGGCTTTCATTTCAGCAGAAGAGAGGCCATTGGCTTTAGACATTCAGCCTTTGGCTAACAGACTTGTAAGGTTGGATATTTGAGAGCCCAGTCGAGTTCTTGCATTCTTCGTTGCTCAGTTTTCCATTATTTGAGCGGATCAAAGCTCGTCAGTACGATGATCTACACTTGCTGGTTCTTAGGGAGATGGTGCTACAGGGTGGTGCCAAGGAGGTTACTATCGGTGAGGGTGGTATTTCACGACTCCAAGGTCGAATATGTGTTCCTAATGTTGATAGATTGAGGGAGAATATTTTAGAGGAGGCGCACAGTTCTCAGTATTCTATTCATCCAGGTGCTTTAAAGATGTATCACGGCCTAAGGCATCATTATTAGTGGCGGCGGATGAAAAAATACATAGTTGAGTATGTAGCGAGATGCCTAAATTGCCAGCAGGTTAAGTATGAGCACCGAAGGCATGGTGTCTTACTTTAGTAAATAGTTATACTTGAGTAGAAATGGGAGCGTATCACTATGGACTTTGTAGTTGGATTGCCGCAGACTTTGAGGAAGTTTAATGTAGTTTGGGTCATTGTCCACAAGTTGACCAAGTTGGCACACTTTATTCCTGTTGTGACTATGTACTCTTCAGAGAGATTGGCCTAGATTTACATTTAAAAGATTGTTCTGTTACATGGTGTGCCTGTTTCCATCATTTCAGATAGAGGCCCTCAGTTCACATCGCATTTCTAGAGAGCAGTACAGAGTAAGTTAGGCACCCGAGTAGAGCTCACCACATCCTTTCGTCCGCAGACCGACGAACAATAGGAGCGCATGGTTCAGATCCTAGAGGATATGCTCATAGCATATGTGATTGACTTTGGAGGGCAGTGGGATCGATTTATTCCTTTGGCCGAGTTTTCTTATAACAACAGTTATCAGTTTAGCATTGAGATGACTCCATTTGAGGCTTTGTATGGTCGACGATGTCATTCGCCCATCTGATGGTTTGAGCCCGACGAGGCTAGGTTATAGGGTACTGATTTAGTAAACAAGGCCTTGGAGAAGTTGAAGTAGATTTAGGAGCGACTTCGCGCAGCACAGTCCAGACTGAAGAGTTAAGCAGATCAGAAGGCGCGTGATTTATCATTTATGCTGGGTGAGAAGGTTCTCTTTAAAGTCTCGGCGATGAAGTGAATAATGAGGTTCGGGAAGAAGGTCAAGTTGATCCCAAGGTTTATTGGTCCATTTGAGTTTTTCAGGCGAGTTGGGGAGGTTGTGTATGAGCTTGCTTTGACTCCCAAACGTTTGGGAGTTCATATGGTTTTCCAAGTGTCAATGCTCTAGAAGTATCATGCCAACAGGTCACATGTGTTAGACTACAGCACGGTTCAGCTAGATAAGAGCCTGGGTTATTAGGAGGAGTCAGTTGCCATTGTTGATAGGTAGGTTCGCTAGTTGACGTCTGAGAAGATTTCTACGGTAAAGGTCCAGTTGAGGGGTCAACTAGTTGAGGAGGCGACTTGGGAGACCAAAGAGGACATGCGGTGCAGATATCCACATCTATCCAGCACTCTAGGTATGATTCTAGACCCATTCGAGGACGAATGTTTGTTTAAGAAGTGGAGAATGTAACGACCAGATCGGTCATTTTCTTTCTAAGTCAATGTTCCCTTAATTAAGACTCCTCGTATGTGCTTTTACTATTTTATGACTTGCGGGGATAGTTGGTTCGGATTTGGAAGGGTTCGGGTTGAAATCAGAATACTTAGTTCCTTAATAGTGGCCCATAATGGCCAAGTGTGACTTGAGTCAACATTTTTAGTAAACAACCTTAGAACCGGGATTTGACGGTTCCAATAGGTTCGTATGATGATTTTGGACTTGGGCGTATGTTTGGATCGGGTTTCAGATTACCCGGGAGCATTTCGGCACATTAAAGGTTTTCTAGTTCTTTAAATTTGGTTTTGAGTGAACTTTGGTTTTATCGAGGTCTGTTTGGGATTCCAAGCCTGGGAATAGTTCTGTATGGTGATTTATGACTTGCACACAAAATTTGCTGACATTCTAAGTAGTATAGGTATGATTCGGCGCGTTCGGAGTAAGTTGAAAAGGTTGAAGTTCGTAACTTGATTCAATTTGGTTTTGGGGTACGATTCATAGTTTTGATATTTTTTACGTGGTTTGAGAGTTCGAGAAGGTCAATATTATGTTTATGGACTTATTGGTGCATTGGGACAGGATCTCGGGTGGCTCGGGTGAGTTTCGGACTGCCCGGAGCTAAATCACAAAATAATTGGTGTTGCTGGTTCTAGTTTCCTTCTTCGGGATCACGAGGGCTGTGTAGCATTTGCGAAGAAGGAAAATGTGGGGGACTGCGATTTGCTCTTCGTGTTTTTAACCCCTTGCCCGCATTCGTGAAGGTCTGGGACCTGTGGCCTTCGCGTGAAGGGGCCCGCATTCGCGTAAGGAAAATTGCCTTGGGGGGGGATGAACTTCTTTCCTCTTTGCGTTTGCGAGGTGGAGCATGTGTTCCCAAAGCTCAGGCATGTTAGCCTTCACGTGTGGGTCCTCGCGTTTGCGATGCACATTTTTCCTTTGCCTGGGCAGCTTGCCTTTGTGATCGCGAGGCCTCTTCCACGATCACGAAAAAGAAAAATACCTGGACAGAGTGTTTTTAAATCAGGACTTATGTCGCAGACCCGTTTTTTGGGGGCTCAGCAAGGGCAGCAAGATAGCCTGACTACTACTCTTGCTTCAGCCCTTGACAAGAAACAAGCACAAAATCGTGCTTTGGACCAAGCCAATCACACAAACTCAAAGGTTGGAGGGATAACGAAATAGAAAGACACAAAGATGGGAGGCCAAGGCCAATTTTCGGGGTTTTTCTCATATAAAAAAGAAGGAAATACAAGTAAAGATATCTGCCTTCTAACAAGGCCTTGTATCCTATTTATATAGAAAAATGCCCAAAGGTAGCTAAGCTGACTGTGGGGCCGGCCAGCCTGGGGTGCACTGCTTTGTGCTGGTTTCCTGGAAGGTGTTGGCATCCCATGTGCCAATTGACTTGTCCAGCTACTGTGGCCCAGTTCTTGCTGGCAGGTAGTTGTTCCCATGTTCCTCCAGACAGGATGTGGCCCTACCTAGCTGTGCAGCACATGTCTTTGCTGGCAGCATGTTGCTTCCTTGATTGCCCTGGCAGACTTTGGTCCTGCCCAGTTGTGCTGCATGTGACTTTGCTAACGAAAAGTAGCCCCTAGGAGGGCCCGGACAGACTGTCGGATTTTTGCCTCCA
>AWOL01S0015348.1:80333-91770 GCA_000715115.1 Nicotiana otophora | reverse complement strand
TTTTCTAGTGTAAATTGGGGCATAAAAATTTCATTTGTTTATTTGTTTTGGTGTCTGAGTAGGTTTTACCTTGAGGCACAATGTTCGAGATGACCAAAAGAAGAAGTCTCAATTTGGAATGCGCAAGACATGACTGAAGACACAAGCATCAGAGTCTCATTTGATTAGAAGAAGCTAGAGAACAGTGAACTAGAACCTACAGCTAGCGGGCATCAAGGTTTACATCAGAGTCTGCTTGAAGAACCAGTCAAGACTCAAGATCAAGTTTCAGAACACTCATAGATAGGAATCTTGTAACTCATAACTGATAGGCTTGTTTAGTTTCTTTTTTTATTTCTATATAATAGCATGAAAGCGGATCGAAGCCTTGACGGAACCTCGCCCGACTCTTCAACTAACTATTTCACCATTCTCCTTGAACTACACGCGACTTGATTACCCTATAACCTGGGATATGTAGGTTGTCCAAAACTAGGACTCGGTTGCACCCTATCTTTTATTTCTTTTCCCTTTGAATAATGGTTTGGTAAAAAATTAGTTATAGGGCTCACCTAGTCTTTGCCTGAAAACTCTTCATGCTTCCAAGCAAAGAGGGGAAGATGTGAGCACCTAATTTTTGACTATATTTGAATGTTTATCACCTTCTACTATGTCAATATTTTCGGAAATTTAATATATATGTTTTAGCTTTGTTACATTTTTTTATATAGGGTAAAAATTAATAATAATTTGAAAGGTCAATTATTACTATTAGTATTATTTTTATCGTTATTTTTAAATACAATAAATTAAAAACCGAAAATTAGAAAAAACAAATTTAAAACAAATTTCGGATGGGAATTAAAAAGTAGAAAAAAGTAGAAATATAAAATTAAAAAGTAAAAGTAAAAGTAGGTAGAAATTGTTTAATAAAAAAAAGTAAAAGAATGTGAAAAATTAAAAAAATAAAAGTAAAAGAATTTGGAAATTTAAAAAATAAAAAGTAAAATACAGTTGCAATTAAAAACTAAAAGTAAGGGTATCTGATTTTGTTTTTAAAACAAAGAAAAGTAAGTGAGAAATAAAAAAAGAAAAGTAAATTAAGTGGGAAATAAAAAAAGAAAAGTAGAAAAGTCGGATTTTAAATATATTAAAAGTAAAAAAAGTGAGAAATTAAAAAATAAAAGTAAATAAAAGTGGGGAATTGTTTTTTCTAAAAACAATAAGAAACATGGGAAGTAGAAATTCTTTTTAATTAAAAATAAAAAAAAAAATCTGAAAATTACAAAAATATTTTCTATAAATAGAAGAGAAATGTGATGAAACAAAGGGGGAGAGAAGAAAGGAAAAAAAAGAGGAGAAAGGAAAAAAAAGAGGAAGGAAGGAATTGAGAGGAATATATTTTCTTTTTCTAGGATAAGAAAATTTCTACTCGTGTCATTCTTTCTTCATCTTTCTTTCGAAAAATCCAACAAAATCACCCCCACCCCCCAAAACAAATAGCTTTAAACCCAGTTAAAACAAGCCACTAAATCACTGGTTTTACAAGGTCGATCAGGGTTGCAAGTCGCGGTTTTGCTGTTCGAGGTTTCGTGGCCGGTGAAAGCTCCAGTCAACACTCGACGAATTGTTTAGCGCTCTTGTAATTTCAACTCTGTTAATTTATATCAAAGGTCTGTTATTTCCCTTTCTTCACTGATTATAATTGTCCATTTACCTTCTTGTCTATTGGTGTGATTATTGGGTAGCATGAAGTAGTAGTTCACTATATTGATATTTCGATCATTTGAATCTGATTGTTTCCTTGTTCATATGTTTATTGGACCATGATGTTAAATTTAGAGTTGTAAAGTTTTGTTTTGAGTTGATTTAACCGGATAAAGGGTCTATTGAATCACTGTAATTTGGCTTGTTTACTAATTTTGTTCATGAGATTGTGGTGTCATTAGTTTTGCTTAAGAAATATACAGAATATGGGATAATAGGTTGGATAATTTGCTTGGGCCACGATTTGTTTCTAAGGAAATTGATTTTTGGCCTGTTGGAGAAGAAAAGATTTTGGGCCCAAAGATTTAGTCTCATCAGACCCAAAGTAATAAATAACATAGTTGACCCATCTTTCTCTAAACTAGCCCATTTTTCTATAAATAATAAATCCAATTCTTCCACAAATAATTACATACCTCATGACCTTATAATAATCTCAAAATTAGTAATTGAATAATATTCGAACACCGTAGCTTGCTTTAAGCGCGATTAATAATAAATCATCGTGATTGTGGGTATGGTTCCCGTGGCATGGTCATGATACGTAATCCCCAATTTGAGTGTGCGTTTCACGTGACTCGACCACAACTTCAAACAGTAATAAATAACATTAAACACGTTGTAAATTACGGGTGCGTTTTACGTGACGCGATTTGCGATGTGTATAAACAATGAGTGTACGGCATCGTAGCTTGTTCAACGAAATTCCATAAATACTAAAAGCGGTTAAGCAAATAATTAAAAGTGGTCAAAAGGTAAAATGCACAATAGGTTTTACATATGTAATGAATCAAATAATTAGGCCAAGTATTAATTGTTAAGAGACCGTGCTAAACCACGGAATCCGGCAGTGCCTCACACCTTCTCCCGGGTTAATAAAATTCCTTACCAGGTCTTCTGTGTTCACATACCATAAATAGAGTCAAATTTCCTCAATTTGAGATTTTAAAAAACTCGGTGACTTGGGACACCATAAATTATTCCAAGTGGCGACTCTGAAAAATTAAATAAATGATCTCAATTCGAATAATGTCACTTAAATTGGAAACACTCCCCTATCCCCCGGAAAAAAAGGAGGTGTGACAGGGACTACGAGGCAGTTCCTCGGGATATCCCCTTGAATATTTACTTTTGGGACTACGAGATGGTATCTCGGGAGATCCCCTGTTGAGCATTTACTTTTGGGACTACGAGACGGTATCTCGAGAGCGCCCCCTATTGTTTACCTCTATTTGTTGTGTTGTTCTCTCCTCAATTATTTCATTATATTATTATATCCTTTGTCTTAAATCTTCCTATTATTTCCAGTTGGGCCTGACCTAACCTCGTCACTACGCTACCGAGGTTAGGCTTGACACTTACTGGGTACCGCTGTTGTGTACTCATACTATGCTTCCGCATATTCTTTATGCAGATCCAGGTACTTCCTATCAGACCAGGTATCAGTGAGCTAGTCCGTACGCAGAGACTTCAAGGTATATATTCCAGCGTCCACAGACCTCGGAGTTCCCTTTTCTCTTAGAAGCTTGTGACTTGTTTTTTCCGGGTTTTGGGAGATTGTAGTTCTTTGACTTGTAGTTTTCATCTATTACAATTATTGAGGTTTGAATTTCAGACTCTTATTATGTTATTCCGCAATTTGTTAGTCTTACCTAGTCTTAGAGACTAGGTGCCATCACGACATTCTACGGAAGGTGAATTGGGGTCGTGAAAAGTTGGTATTAGAGCTCTAGGTTCATAGGTGTTATGAATCACAAGCAGGTTCAGTAGAGTCTCGCGGATCGGTACGATGGCGTCTGTACTTATCTTCGGGTGGCTATGGAACTGTTACGAAAATGTTCACTTCTTAGATTTCTTATCGTGCGCATTTGTTGAGTTCGAAGTTCTAAACCATTGTCTTTCTATTCTCTCACAGATGGTGAGGACACGCACAACTGGATCCTATGATCAGACACCCATGTCCCTGTTGGAGCCGCAAGAGGCCGGGGTCGGGGCAGAGGCCGAGAAAGACCAAGTGGTGCAGTTAGAGCACCTATATGAGCTACTGCAGTAGAGCCACCAGTAGCTCCAGTTGGAGAGTAGGCACATGAGCCTATTACTACCCCTGCACTTCAGGAGACTCTTGCCCAATGTTTGAGCATGTTTGTCAATCTAGCTCAGGCAGGGTTGATTCAACTTGGCCCTGCCACATCTCATGCCGGGGGAGGAGCACAGACTCCTGCCGCCAGTACCCCAAAGCATCCTCCCCAAGTTAATCATGTCCCAGAGGTTATACCAGTGCATCCAGTTGTCCATGTTCGGCCCGAAGTTAGGGCAGTAGTCTCAGAGACGGAGCAACTCAGGCTCGAGAGGTACAAGAAGTACCACCCTCCCACTTTCAGCGGTTTAGCTTCAGAGGATGCTCAGAGTTTTCTTGAGGAATGTCACTATATCCTCCGTAATATTAGTATTGTGGATTCCATTGTGGGTTTTTTCATGTCATTCCATCTTAGAGGAGCGGCCTACCAATGGTGGCGGCATCCAAGTTGGATAGTCCAGTTGAGGTAACTTCACTCAATTGGACTTAGTTTTCAGATATGTTCTTGAGGGAGTTTGTTCCTTAGAGTGTTATAGATGCATGGCACGCAGAGTTTGAGCAGATGCGCCAGGGTTATATAACCGTGTTAGAGTATGCGGTCTGATTCAGCGATTTGGCTAGGCATGCACCGACCTTGGTTGTTACTGTTCGAGAGCGGGTTCGTCGATTTATTAAGGGGATCCACCCTAGTATCAGATTTAGTATGGCCCGAGAGTTATAGATGGACATCGCATACCATAAGGTGGTATATATTGCTAGGAGATTGGAGGGTATGCGAAGCCAGGAGAGAGAGGAGAGGGAAGCTAAGTGTAACGACCCAACCGATCGTTTCGAGAGTTATAGCCCTGTTTTCCCTATTTTTACTTCTTTTTGTATTATTCAGCTATATTATGTTATATCGGGTTAGTTGGTTCGAGACCGGAGTGGTTTCAGAGTGAATTGAGACACTTAGTCTCTTAAGTAGAAACTTAAGTTGGAAAAGTCAATCGGATGTTGACGTATGTGTAAACAATCTTAAATTTGAATTCTGATGGTTCCGTTAGCTCCGTTAGGTTATTTTGGACTTAGGAGTGCGTCCGAAATGTGATTTGGAGGTCCGTGGTAGAATTAGGCTTGAATTGGCGAAATTGGAAATTTGGCGATTTCGGTCGGCAGTGGAAAATTTGATATCGGGGTCGGAATGGAATTCTGGAAGTGGGAGTAGGTTCGTAGTGTCATTTGTTATGTGTGTGCAAAACTTGAAGTCATTCGGACGTGGTTTGGTTGGTTTCGGCATCGGTTGCCAAATGTGGAAATTTAGAAGTTCTTAAGCTTGAATCCGAGGGTAAGTTGATGATTGGATGTTGTTTTGAGTGATTTGAAGGTCAGACTAAGTTTGTATGTTGATATATAACTTGTTGGTATTTTTGGTTGAGGTCTCGAGGGCCTTGGGGTGATTCCGGGTGGTTAACGGATTTGTTGAAGTTGCAATTTGTAGTTGGAGCTGCTGCTACTGCTATTTTCTCACCTGCGGAAGAAAGCTTCGCATGTGCGAGGCCCCTAGTGCGCGTAGGGAGTGCGTAGGTGCGGGCAACGCTGGGCTAGGCAAGATGCACAGGTGCGAGTTGGAGGTCGCATCTGCGAGCCCGCAGGTGCGAAACCTAGGGCGCAGATGCGGAAAAGGGCAATGCTGGGCAGGCTTCGCAGAAGCGGAGAAAACGTGCAGGTGCGCCTTCGCAGGTGTGATGGTTTTTCTGCAGATGCGGAGCCTGGGCGCGTAAGTGAGTTGCGCAAGTGCGGTAGCGCGGGTGCGCGAAAATGGCCGCAGGTGCGAGAAGCCTAGACAGAGGGTACATATTGCACACTTCGCGAATTTTGGTGCATTCTTCACCATTTCTATTAGGTGTTTGGAGCTTTTGGGAGAGAGTTGAAGAGGGAATCAAGGGGATTTCGTTGAGGTAAGTTACTTGAGCCCTAATACTTGTATATATGGTGATTTTCCGTTATTTAATTATTGTAATTAGTGAAAATGAGGGGTTAGGGATTGGAATTTTTGGACAGTAATTTAAGGATTTGAAAGACTGAACGATGTCGGATTTTGATTAATTTGGTATGGTTAGACTCGTGAGTGAATCAGCTTTCAAGTTTTTAAAATTTTGTCGGATTTCGATATGTGGGCTCGGGTGCCGGGTTTGAGCCAATTTCGGGTTTTGGTCTAATTTGGTAGCTTTTCTTGTGGAATTTATTCTATTAGCGCGTATTGATGGTATTGTAGTGATTGTGAATAGATTCGGAGCATTTGGAGGCCGAATCCAGAGGCAAGAACCTGGCGGGGTAGAGATTTGACCGGTTTGAGGTAAGTAACGATTGTAAATCTAGTCCTGAGGGTATGAAACCCCGAATTTTGTATCATTCTACTAGTTTTAGTGACGCACATGCTAGGTGACAGGCGTGTGGGCATGCACTGTTGGGGATTTGTGACTTGGTCCGTCCCGTAGCAACTGTAAAGTTGCATACTTTGTTGAAACCATATGATAGTTATATGTTTTAGAAATAATTTTTGTAAATTGGGCTGAATTCCATGTTTGGGCCTTGCGCCAATGCTGTTTGGACTCTTAGGGGCTGTTTCTTACCATCCTCTTATTATTTTCGATTGAAAATCTATACTCAGTCATGTTTATACTTGTTTACCGCATAACTCAGTTTTATCACTCTATTTTGATGCATATAAATGTTTTAGGCCGAATACCCTATTTTTACTAAAATGCCCGACTGGCTTCAGAGGTTTATGACTGTGTGATGAGTGTGGATCGGGGCTGCCAACCTGCAACATTCTTTATTATTATAGCACGTGAGTTGTCCGTACAGCACGTGAGTTGTCCGCGCAGCACGTGAGTTGTTCGTGCAGATTATAGCGCTTGGGCTGAAGGAGCCCCTCCGGAGTCTATACACACCCCCAGTCAGCGCAGGTACCTACTAAGTGCGAGTGCCGAGTGCTGAGTGACTGGGAGGCAAGAGTGATTGTGAGGTATGCCCTAGTGGCACGAGTGACTATGAGGTTTGCCCGAGGGGCTGTATATGAGTGATGTTTTTCCCGAGGGGCTGTTTATGATTTCAACATTTTGCTCACCTTTGCATTTCTCTCTGTTTGAAAACTGTTAAAAACATCTTTAAATTATTTTTACAGGAACTGGGTTTAAACGAGATATTTGATTCAAATCCTGATTTATTTTAAAAGCATGTGGTATTTCACTGAGATTTCCTAATATGAACGTTATATTCTTTATTGCTCGTCACTACTACTCGGTTTTTATTTATTGTTGTTACTTACTGAGTTGGCGTACTCACATTACTCCCTGCACCTTGTGTTCAAATTCAGGTATAGCTGGACATGGTAGCAGTTATTGATTGTTCTGGTGGCAGATGTTCTGGGAGATAGCAAGGTTGCTGTTTGGCGATCGCAGCCCCTACTCTTCTCCCTCTTATCTTCCTCTAGTGGTATTTAGCTATTTTCCAAGCTGAGTTAGCCTTGATATTGTTAGACAGATTGTAGTAGATGCTCATGACTAGTGACACCCTGATGTCGAGCTTTTCCTTCCGCACTTTTATTTTTATTTGAACTCCATTACGAAGGTTTTTATGTTAAATAACATTGAAATTATCTTTGAAATGAAAATATCGGTTTGTTTTGGAAATGAGTCGGCTTGCCTAGTTCCATGATAGGCGCCATCACGACAGGGGTTAGTTTGGGTCGTGATAGATTGGTATGAGAGCCTAGGTTACATAGGTCTCACGAGTCATGAGTGGGTTTAACAAAGTCTTGCAGATCGGTACGAAGAGGTCTGTACTTATCTTCAGGAGGCTGCAGAACCTTTAGGAAACTCCACATTCTTGAATTCTTGTCGTGCGAATCTGTTGATTCTAGTAACTAAACGTCTGTTGTTTCATTCTCTCACAGATGGCGAGGACTCATACTACCGGTTAAGAGGGTCAACCACCAGTACCACCAGCCAGGGCCGCGAGAGGCCGAGGCCGCGGTAGAGGCCGTGGTAGGGGCAGAGGTGCATCCTGTACAACAGCTGGGGCAGTACCTGCAGATCCACCAGATGTCCCAGATCAGGACTAAGTTCCAGTTGTTAATACACCAGCTCAGGCACCACCTGTGCCTATTGTGATTTCAGGCCTTCAGAAGGCCCTAGCTCAGATTCTGACAGTGTGTACTGGCCTTGCTCAAACGGTCTCTATCTCGACGGCCGCAACCACTTCTCAGGCCAGGGGAGGCACTTAGACTCCAGTCGCTTGCACACTCGAGCAAGTTGTTCAGAGACTTCAGACGCCAGAGGCACCACCAACCCAGCCGGTTGTAGTTTCTTAGGATTATGTGGTTCCTGCTATGCCTGAGGATGTTCAGCGTAGGTTGGAGAGGTTTGGGAGACTCCATCCACCACCTTTCAGTGGCACAGAGAGAGATGATGCTCAGGACTTTTTGGACAGGTGTCAGAGGATACTCCTTATGGCTGGTATTCTAGAGACTTGTAGGGTCTCATTCACTATCTTTCAGTTCTCTGGGGCTGAACTCAAATAGTGGGAGACTTACGAGAGGCGTAGTCTTGATGGCGCAGCACCCCTTACTTGGCCGCAGATCTCCGTGTTCTTTTGGGAGAAGTTCGTGCCTCAATCCCGCAGAGAGGAGCTGCGCAGATAGTTTGAGCGGCTTCGCCAGGGTGATATGTCTGTGACACAATATGAAATGCGATTCTCTGAGTTGGTCCGTGATGCTATCTGGTTGGTTCCCACAGACAGAGATATGATCATGAGGTTTATTGATGGCCTCACTAATCATCTACAGTTGCTCATGACCAGGGAGCAGGTTTTGGGTGCTACCTTTGATGAGGTTGTCGACATTGCTCGTCAGATTAAGATGGTTTGCGGTCAAGAGAGGGTTTATAGGGAGGCCAATAGGCCTCGTGGTCATGGTGGATTTAGCGATGCTCATTTTGGGGGTCAATTCTAGCACGGTAGAGGTCGTCATTTCAGACAGGCTCAGTCAGCTCGGCCATTTCATCAGGGTGCATCATTTGGCCATGGTTCTCACAGTTCTCATCAGGGCCACTCATCACTTAGTTCCCTTCCAGTTCAGAGTTTGTCCCTTGCTCCACCTGTTCAGGGCTCTTCCATGTTAGGTTCTTCTATGAGTTATCCCGGTGCTAGAGGTTCCCTTCAATTTCCGCCGCCAGCACCAGGGAGTTGTTTTGAGTGTGGGGAGCTTGGGCATATGTGGAGGCAGTGTCCTCGTCATTATGGAGGTCTATCTCAACAAAGGAGTTAGCTTTCGATTACAGCACCAGTTACCTCACCACCCGCCCAGTCAGCTCGGGGTAGAGTTCGGTCAGCTAGGGGTCGCCCTAGAGGGGGAAGAAGATCAGGGGGTGGTCAGGCCCATTTCTATGCCCTCCCTGCCAGACCAGATGCTATTGCTTCAGATGTTGTGATTACAGGTATTGTCTCAATTTGTCCCAGAGATGCCTCAGTATTATTTGACCCTGGTTCCATGTACTCATATGTTTCCTCGTATTTCGCCTATTTTTTGGATATGCCCTGTGAGTCTTTAGTTTCATCTGTACATGTATCTACTCCTGTCGGCAATACTATTATTGTGGACCGCATATATCGGTCATGTGTGGTGACTATTGGGGGTCTGGAGACCCAAGTGGACCTTTTGCTGCTCAGTATGGTTGACTTTGATGTGATATTGGGTATGGATTGGCTATCTCCATGTCATGATGTTCTAGATTGTCATGCTAAGATGGTGACGTTGACTATGCCGGGAATTCCGAGGGTTGAGTGGAACGGTTATGTAGATTATGTACCAAGTAGGGTGATTTCATATTTGAAGTCTCAACGCATGGTTGAGAAGGGTTTCCTATCTTATTTGGCTTTTGTGAGGGATGTTAGTGCAGAGACTCTTATCATTGATTCTGTTCCAGTGGTACATGATTTTCTGGATGTGTTTCCTGCAGACCTGCCGGGAATGCCACCTAACAGGGATATTGACTTTGGTATTGATTTGGTGCCGGGCACTCAGCCTATTTATATTCCACCGTATCGTATGGCACCGGCGGAGTTGAAGGAATTGAAAGAACAACTTCAGTAACTCCTTGATAAGGGGTTTATTCGGCCTAGTATGTCACCTTGGGGTGCACCGGTTCTATTTGTGAAAAAGAAGGATGGTTCTATGAGAATGTGTATTGATTATAGGCAGTTGAACAAGGTCACAGTCAAGTACAAGTATCCTTTGCCTCGTATTGATGATTTATTCGACCAGCTTCAGGGAGCGAGGGTGTTCTCCAAGATTGATTTGAGGTCCGGTGATCACCAGCTGAAGATTCGGGATTTAGATATTCTTAAGACAACTTTCAGGACCCGATATGGCCATTATGAGTTCCTGGTGATGTCATTTGGGCTGACCAATGCCCCAGTAGCGTTCATACATTTGATGAACAGTGCATTCCAGCCCTATTTGGACTCATTCGTTGTTGTATTCATTGATGACATCCTGGTGTACTCTCGTAGCCAGGAGGAGCACGCTCAGCATTTGAGGATTGTATTACAGAGATTGAGGGAGGAGAAACTTTATGTAAAGTTCTCCAAGTGTGAGTTTTGGCTCAGTTCAGTTGCATTCTTGGGATACGTGGTGTCTATCGAGGGTATTCAGGTGGATCCGAAGAAGATAGAGGCGGTGCAGAATTGGCCTATGCCGTCCTCAACCACGGAGATTAGGATCTTTCTTGGTCTGGTAGGTTATTACCATCACTTTATGGAGGAATTTTCATCTATTGCATCGCCCTTGACCAAATTGACCCAAAAGGTTGCTCCATTCAGGTGGTCGGATGAGTGTGAGGAGAGCTTTCAGAAGCTCAAGACTGCTTTGACCATAGCTCCAGTGTTAGTTCTGCCATCAGCTTTAGTTTCTTACACCGTGTATTGTGATGCCTTGAGGATAGGCATTGGTTATGTTCTGATATAGGAGGGTAGGGTGATTGCCTATGCCTCGCGCCAGTTGAAGACCCATGAGAAGAACTATCATGTCCATGATCTTGAGTTAGCAGCCATTGTTCACGCCTTGAAGATTTGGCGTCATTATTTATATGGAGTTCATTGTGAGATCTATACTGATCACCGGAGTCTGCAGTATCTGTTAAAGTAGAAGGATCTTAATTTGCGTCAAAGAAAATGGTTGGAGCTTCTTAAAGACTATGATATCACTATTTTGTACCATCCGGGGAAGGCCAATGTGGTGGCCGGTACTTTGAGTCACCGGGCAGAGAGTTTGGGGAGTTTAGCATATGTTCCAGCAGCAGAGAGACCTTTGGCATTGGATGTTCAGGCCTTAGCGGCCAGCTTGTCAGATTGGATATTTCAGAGCCTAGTCGGGTATTGGCTTGTGTGGTCTCCGGGTCTTCTCTTTATGACCGTATCAGGGAGCGTCAGTATGATGACCCTCACTTGCTCGTTCTTCAGGACACGGTTCATAGAGGTGATGCTAGGGATGTGACTATTGGTGATGATGGCGTGCTGAGAATGCAGGGCCAGATATCTGTTCCTAATGTAGATGGGCTTCGAGAGTTGATTCTT
>AWOL01S0015348.1:54134-78049 GCA_000715115.1 Nicotiana otophora | reverse complement strand
CTGACCAAGTCCGCGCACTTCATTCCAGTTGGTACTACTTACTCTTCAGAGCGGTTAGCTGAGATTTACATCCGAGAGATCATTCGCCTACATGGTGTCCCAGTTTCCATCATTTCAGATAGGGGTACTCAGTTCACATCGCAGTTTTGGAGGGCTGTGCAGCGAGCGTTGGGTACTCAGGTTGAGTTGAGCACAACTTTTCACCCTCAGACGGACGGGTAGGCCGAGCGCAGTATTAAGATATTGGAGGACATTTTGCGTGCTTGTGTCATTGACTTTGGGGGTTCATGGGACCAGTTTCTGCCACTCGCAGAGTTTGCATATAACAACAGTTATCAGTCGAGTATTCAGATAACTCTGTACAAGGCTTTGTATGGGAGGAGGTGTAGATCTCCGGTTGGATGGTTTGAGCCGGGTGAGGCTAGGCTCTTAGGTACAGACTTGGTCCAGGGCGCATTAGATAAGGTGAAATTAATTCATGAGTGGCTTCGCACGGCACAGTCTAGGCAGAAGAGCTACGCGGATAGGAAGGTACATGATCTGTCTTTTATGGTTGGGGAGAAGATTTTGCTGAAAGTATCACCCATGAAAGGTGTTATGAGGTTTGGGAAGAGGGGAAAGTTGAGCCCCCGGTTCATTGGGCCTTTCGAGGTACTTCAGAGGATAGGGGAGGTGGCTTATAATCTTGCCTTGCCACCCAGCTTGTCGAGTGTGCATCCAGTGTTTTATGTTTCCATGCTCCAGAAGTATATTGGAGATCTGTCCCGTGTTTTGGATTTCATCACGGTCCAGCTGGAGGGTGATATGACTTATGATGAGGAGCCGGTGGCTATTTTGGATCAGCAGGTTCGAAGGTTGAGGTCAAAGGATATAGCTTCAGTGAAGGTGAAATGGAGAGGTCGGCCTATGGAGGAGGCCACCTGGGAGACCAAGCGGGAGATGTGGAGCAGATATCCATGCCTATTCGAGACTCCATGTATGTTTCTAGACCCGTTCGAGGACGAACGGATGTTTAAGAGGGGGAGGATGTAACGACCCGGCCGGTCGTTTCGAGAGTTATAGTCCCATCTACTTTTTTTGTGTTATTCAGAGTGAATTGAGACAATAAGTCACTTAAGTGGAAACTTAAGTTGGAAAAGTCAACCGGATGTTGAACTATATGTAAACAATCTCGGATTTGAATTCTGATGGTTTCGTTAGCTCTGTTAGGTGAATTTGGACTTAGGAGTGCGTTCGGAATGTAATTTGGAGGTCCATGGTAGAATTAGGCTTGAACTGGCGAAATTGGAAATTTTGCGATTTCGGTCGGCAGTGAAAAATTTGATATCAGGGTCGAAATGGAATTCAGGATGTGGGAGTAGGTTCATAGTGTCATTTGTGATGTGTGTGCACAATTTGAGGTCATTCAGACATGGTTTGGTTGGTTTCGGCATCGGTTGCCGAATTTGGAAATTTAGAAATTCTTAGGCTTGAATCCGAGGGTAATTTGATGATTGGATGTTTTGTTGAGTGATTCGAAGGTTCGACTAAGTTTATATGTTGATATATGACTTGTTGATATTTTTGGTTGAGGTCCTGAGGGCCTCGGGGTGATTCCGGGTGGTTAACGGATTTGTCGAAGTTGGAATTTGCAGTTGGAGCTGCTGCTACTGCTATTTTCGCACCTACGGAAGACAACCTTGCATGTGCGAGGCCGCTAGTGCACGTGGGGAGTGCGCAGGTACGGGAAACACTGGGCTAGGCAAGATGCGCAGGTGCGAGTTGGAGGTCGCATCTGCGAGCCCGCAGGTGCGAAACCTGGGGCACATATACGGAAAAGGGCAATGCTGGGCAGGCTTCGCAGAAGCGGAGGAAACGCGTAGGTGCGCCTTCGCAGGTGTGACGGTTTTGCCGCAGATGCAAAGCCTGGGAACGTAAGTAATTTGCGCAGGTGCGTCTCCTTGGACTGCAGGTACGATAGCGCGGGTACGAAAAAATGGCCGCAGGTACGAGATGCCTCGTCAGAGGGTACATATTGTACACTTCGGGAATTTTGGTGCATTCTTCACCATTTCTATTCGGTTTTTGGAGCTGTTGGGAGAGATTTGAAGAGGAAGCAAGCGGATTTCGTTGAGGTAAGTTACTTGAGCCTTAATACTTGTATATATGGTAATTTTCGATTATTTAATCATTGTAATTAGTGAAAATGAGGGGTTAGGGCTTGAAAGTTTTGGACAGTAATTTAAGAATTTGAAGGACCAAGCGATGTCGGATTTTGATGAATTTGGTATGGTTAGACTCGTGAGTGAATGAGCTTTCTAGTTTTATAAATTTTTTCAGATTTCACGACGTGGGCCCGGGGGCCGGGTTTGAGCCAATTTCGGATTTTGGTCTAATTTTGTAGCTTCTCTTGTGGAATTCATTCAATTAGCGTGTAGTGATGGTATTGTACTGATTATGAATAGATTCGGAAAATTTGGAGGCCGTGTCCAGAGGCAAGAGCATTGCGGGGTAGAGATTTGACTGGTTTGAGGTAAGTAACGTTTGTAAATCTAGTCTTGAGGGTACGAAACCCCGGATTTTGTATCATTCGACTATTTTTAGTGACGCACATGCTACGTGACAGGCATGTGGGCATGCACTGTTGGGGATTTGTGACTTGGTCCATCCCGTAGCAACTGTAAAGTTGTATACTTTGTTGAAACCATATGATACTTATATGTTTTTGAAAGAATTTCTGTAAATTGGGTTGAATGCCATGTTTGGGCCTTGTGCCAATGCTGTTTGGACCCTTAGGGGCTGTTTCTTACCATCCTCTCATTGTTTTCGATGGAAAATATATACTTAGTCATGTTTATACTTATTTACCGCATAACTCAGTTTTATGACTCTATTTTGATGCATATAAATGTTTTGGGCCGAATGCCCTGTTTTTACTGAAATGCCCGAGTGGCTTAAGAGGTTTATGACTGAGTGAGGTCGAGGGCCGGATTTGTGAGGATGAGTGTGGATCGGGGCAGCCCGCCTGCAACATACTTTATTATTATAGTACATAAGTTGTCCGTGCAACACGTGAGTTGTCCGTACAGCACGTGAGTTGTCCCCTAGTGAGAGCAGGTATCTACTGAGTGTGAGTGTCGAGTGCTGAGTGACTGGGAGACAAGAGTGATAGTGAGGCATGCCCAAGTGGCACGAGTGACTGTGAGGTTTGTCCGAGAGGCTGTATATTAGTGATGTTTTGCCCGAGGGGCTCTTTATGATTTCATCATTTTGCTCACCTTTGCATTTCTCTCTGTTTGAAAACTGTTGAAAAACACCTTTAAATGATTTTTAGTGGAACTGGGTTTAAACGAGATGTTTGATTCAAATCCTGATTGCTTTTTAAAAGCATGTACTATTTTACTGAGATTTCATGATATGAACGTTATATGCTTTATTGCTCGTCACTACTGCTCAGTCTTTATTTGTTGTTGTTACTTACTGAGTTGGCATACTTACGTTACTCCCTGCACCTTGTGTGCAGATTCAGGTGTAGCTGGACACGGTAGCGGTTATTGATTGTTCTAGTGGCAGATTTTCTTGGAGATAGCAAGGTAGTTGTTTGGCGATCGCAACCCCTCCTCTTCTCCCTCTTATATTCCTCTAGTGGCATTTAGCTATTTTTTGGGCTGAGTTAGCCTTGATATTGTTAGACAGATTGTAGTAGATGCTCATGACTAGTGACATTCCGATGTCGGGCTTTTCCTTCCGCACTTTTATTTTTATTTGAATTCCATTACGAAGGTTTTTATGTTAAATAATATTGAAATTATCTTTGAAATGAAAACATCGATTTGATTTGGAAATGAGTCTGCTTGCCTAGTTCCACAATAGGCGCCATCACGACAGGGGTTAGTTTGGGTCGTGACATTAAGAGACCCCAAGATTCTGGCACGTATACCAGTTCTCGTGCCCTATCTACAACTCGTCGGGGTAGGGGTTATAGGAGTCATCCTATTCATTCAGCAATTCTAGACGTCATCAGTACTCCGACCATTCCTAGGCCCCAAGATCCCTATTATGCACCGCCAGTGTCTATCATACCTCATGTACGGAGTGCTTCCAACGGCTAGTCTAGTCGATCAGGCTCGAGCCAGTCACAACAGCCATCTACTTAGAGAGCTTATTGTGAGTGTGGTGACACTCTTCATAAGGTTAGGGATTGCCCCAGATTTAGGAGGGGGGCACCTCCATATATTTCACAGACCCCGCCTATTCCACAAGGCCCTCAAGCTTCTCAGGCCATGATTACTGCTCCAGTTGCCACTCCACATGCACAACCAGCTAGAGGTGGAGGTCGGACAGGTAGATGTCGCCCTAGAGTGGGACGCCAGGCCAGATATTATGCCCTTCCTGCTAGGACGGAGACAGTTTCATCCGATTCTGTTATCACATGTATTGTTCATGTCTGTCATAGAGATACATTAGTCTTATTTTATCCATACTCCACTTATTCTTATGTATCTACATCCGTGTGTGATTCTATTATTGTTGACCGCGTGTATCATCGTGTTTGATTGTTATCATTGGTTTTGAGACCAGAGCTGATTTATTATTACTCAGTATGGTGGATTTCAATATTAATTTGGACATGGACTAGTTGTTGCCCTATCACACTATCCTTGAATGTTATGCCAAGACGGTGACGTTAGCTATGCCAGGTCTACCGCGGCTACAGTTGAGAGGTACCTTAGATTATATTCCTAGCAGGGTTATCTCATTTCTTAAGTCTCAACGAATGGTTGAGAATGGGTGTGATGTGTATCTGGCCTATGTGAGAGATGTTAGTGTTGATACTCCTACCGTGGAGTCAGTTCCTGTAGTAAGAGATTTTCTTGTTGTATTTCCAGCGGATCTTCTGGGTATGCCACCCGACAAGGGTATTGACTTTGGAATTGATTTGTTACCGGGCACTCAGCCCACTTCTATTCCACCATATTGTATGGCCCCAGTAGAATTGAAAGAATTAAAGGAGCAGTTGAAGGAGTTTCTTGATAAGGGTTTTGTTTGGCCTAGTATATCGCCTTGGGGTGCTCCTGTCTTATTTGTGAAAAAGAAGGATAGTTCAATGCGGATATGTATTGATTACCGCTAGTTGAACAAGGTTACAGTGAAGAACATGTATCCATTGCCACGTATTGATGACCTATTTGATTAGCTTCACGATGCCAGAGTGTTCTCTAAGATTGACTTACGTTCAGGCTATCAATAGTTGAAGATTCGGGATCCAGATATCCCAAAGACTGCTTTCAGGACTCGGTATGGTCATTATAAGTTCCTTGTGATGTCTTTTGGGCTGACCAATGCCCCAACATCGTTTATGCACTTAATGAATAGTGTATTTTAGCACTATCTTGATTCTTTTATCATTGTGTTTATTGACGGCATTCTGGTGTATTTCCGGAGCCGAGAAGATCATGAGCAACACTTGAGTACTGTGCATCAAATTTTGAGAGAACATAAGTTATATGCAAAATTTTCAAAGAGTGAATTCAGGCTTGATTCAGTGGAATATTTGGGTCATATAGTTTCGTGCGAAGAGATCGAGGTAGATCCGAAGAAAATTGAAGTAGTGCAGAGTTTGCCCAGACCATCATCAGCTACTGAAATTCGGAGTTTCCTTGGTTTGGCAGGGTATTATCGCTAATTTGTAGAGGGTTTTTCTTCTATTGCTGCACCTATGATTCAATTGACCCAGAAAGATGCTTCGTTCACGTGGACCGAGGAGTGTGAGGAAAGCTTTCAAAAGATCAACACATCTTTGACTACAACCTCAATATTGGTATTGCCTATAGGTTCAGGGTCTTATACTGTGTATTGTGATGCATCGCACATTGGTCTCGGCGAAGTGTTGATGCAAGACGGTAGGATGATTGCCTATGCATCCAGACAGTTAAAGGTATATGATAAGAATTATCCGGTACATGACCTTGAGTTAGCAGCTATTGTTCATGTCTTAAATATTTGGTGGCATTATTTGTACGGTGTCCATTGTGAGGTTTATATCGATCACCGAAGTCTACAACATCTATTTAAACAGAAGGATCTTAATTTGCGGCAGCGGAGGTGGTTAGAGTTGCTTAAGGATTATGATATCACCATTCTCTATCATCCCGGGAAGGACAATGTAGTGGTCGATTCCTTGAGTCTTAAGGCGGAGAGTTTGGGTAGCTTAGAATACTTACTGATAGCATAAAGGCCTTTAGCCTTGGATGTTCAGTCCTTGGCCAACCAGTTTGTTAGATTGGATATTCCGAACCGAGCCGAGTTTTGTCTTGTGTAGTTTCTCAGTCTTCTCTTTATGATCGTATCAAGGAGTATCAGTATGATGACCCAAATCTGCTTGTCCTTAAGGACACAGTTCAGCACAGTGATGCCAAGGAAGTCATTATTGGAGATGATAGTGTATTACGGATGCAGGGCAGGCTTTGTGTGCCTAATGTAGATGGTTTGCGTGAGTTAATTCTCCAGGAGGCTCAAAGTTCACGGTACTCCATCCATCCAGGTGTCGCGAAGATGTATCAGTACTTGAGACAACACTATTGGTGAAGGCAGATGAAGAAAGACATAGTGGAATATGTATCTCGGTGAAGTATGAGCATCAGCGACCTGGTGGATTTCTTCAGAAGTTAGAGATTCCAGAGTGGAAATGAGAGCGGATGACTATGAATTTTGTTGCTAGGCTCCCACAGACTCAGAAGAAGTTTGATGCAGTTTGGGTGATTGTGGATAGATTGACCAAGTCACCTCAGTTCATTCCTGTGGTTACTACTTACCCTTCGGAGTAGCTGGCTCAGGTTTACATTCGCGAGATTGTTAGGTTTCATGGCGTACCGGTATCTATCATCTCTGACCGGGGTATGCACTTTACATCATGGTTTTGGAGAGCTGTAAAATGAGAGTTAGGTAGTCGGGTAGAGTTGAGTACAACATTTCACCCTCAGATGGATGGGCAGTCCGAGCGCACTATTCAGATACTAGATAATATGCTTTGTGCTTGTGTGATAGATTTTGGGGGTGCTTGGGATCAGTTCTTGCCACTTGTGGAGTTTGCTTACAACAACAGTTATTATTCGAGCATTCAGATGGCACCGTATGAGGCCTTATATGGTAGGCGGTGCTGGTCTCCAGTCGGTTAGTTCAAGCCTGTCGAAGCTAGATTATTGGGTACGGACTTAGTTCAAGATGTTTTGGAAAAGGTTAAATTGATTCAGGATCGGCTTCGTACAGCTCAATCTAGACAAAAGAGTTATGCGGATCGGAAGGTTCGTGATGTTGCATTCATGGTTGGTGAGCGGGTCTTGCTCCGGGTTTCACCTATGAAGGGTGTTATGAGTTTTGGGAAGAAGGGAGAGTTGAGCCCTATGAGATTCTTAAAATAATTGGAGAGGTGGGTTATAGACTTGCACTACCACCTAATCTCTCTGTAGTTCATCCAGTGTTCCATGTTTCTATTCTCTTAAAGTATCACGGCGATCCGTCTCATGTGTTAGGCTTCAGCTCAATCCACTTGGACAAGGATCTATCTTATGTTGAGGAACTAGTGGTTATTTTAGACAGACAGGTTAGAAAGTTGAGATCGAAGAGCAATACTTCAGTAAAAGTATAGTGGAGGGGTCATCCGATCGAGGAGGCGACTTGGGAGATCGAGCGTGATATGCGCATCCGTTATCCCCATCTTTTCATCACTCCGGGTATAATTCTAAACTCGTTCGAGGACAAATGTTTGTTTAAGAGCGGGAGAATGTAACGACCCGGTTGGTCGTTTTGAGTATTACAACTCTATTTCCCCAATTATTTTTTAATTTGTGCTTTACAGTTGTTATATGTCTTGTTGGGGTAATTGGTTCAGGTCTGGTGAGGTCTTGGATGAATTGGAACACTTAGTTCCAAATTCTAAAATTTAAATTAAAAAGGTTAGCTGGATGTCGACCTATATGTAAACGACCCCAATAGCATTTTGATGATTTCAAAAGCTTCGTATGGTAATTTTGGACTTAGGAGAGTGTCCGAAAAATTATTTGGAGTTCCCTATTTAAATTAGGCTTGAAATGGTTAAAATAGAAATTAGAGTTTGGAAGTTTGACTGGAGAGTTGACTTTTTGATATCGGGGTCGGAATCCAATTCTGGAAATTTGAATAGGACTATTATGTCATTTATGACTTGTGTGAAAAATTTGAGGTCAATCGGACTTGATTTGATAGGTTTCGACATCGAATGTAGAAATTGAAAATTCTTAAGTTCATTAAGCTTGAAATGGGGTATGATTCGTGGTTTTAGTGTTATTTGATGTGATTTGAAGACTTGACTAACTTCGTTTGATGTTTTAGGACTTGTTGGTAAATTTGGTTGAGGTCCCAGGGGCCTCGGGTCAGTTTCGGATGGTTAACGGATCGAATTCTAACTTAGAAGAAAAAATTGAAAGTTTCTGCCATTGGATGCAATCGCACATGCGGAAATTGGCTCGCAAGTGCGAGCTCACAGAAGCTAGCATGGCAAGTGCAGAAGCGGACGAGGGCCTGGTGAGGTAGAGGTCGCAGGTGCAGACGGGTGGTTCGCAGAACCGGCATTGCACCTGCGAAGGTTTGATAGCAGAAGAGGAAATAATGGGGGCCAGGCGGCTACGCAGAAGAGGACAACTTCTCGCAGAAGTAAGTCCACAGAAGAGATGAAGCCGTAGGAGCAAAGGAATTCTCGCATCTGCGAGACCGCAGATGTGGCTAAAAATCTCGCAGAAGCGGAAACCCTTGGACAATACAAATCAAGCTCGGGCTGGGCGATTTTGAGGTTTTCACAGAAATTCTTGAGGTAAGTCACTTATGATCATTTCTACCCCATAATATTGAATTATCATCGAATAATCCTACTAGATTGCGTATTTTTGAGGTGTAAATCGGGAATTTGGGCTTAGGGATTTCGAACTAAGATTTGATGATTTGGAGGTCGAGTTGATATCGGAATTTGATAAAAATTGTATGGTTAGACTTGTGGTTGAATAGACTTTCAGATTTTGTAACTTTTGTCAGGTTATGGTTGGGCTTAGGGATTTCGAACTAAGATTTGATGATTTGGAGGTCGAGTTGATATCGGAATTTGATAAAAATTGTATGGTTAGACTTGTGGTTGAATAGACTTTCAGATTTTGTAACTTTTGTCAGGTTCCGAGACGTGGGTCACACAAGCAAATTTTGAGTTAAATTTCAGAATTTGTTAGAAAATTTATATTTTCATATGGAAATTATTCCTATAATTTGTATTAACTAAATCGAATTAATTATGACTAGATGCGAGTCGATCAGAGTCGAAAAATCGAGGGAAAGGCATTCTACTTGATTGATTGAGCGTGATTCGAGATAAGTGGCTTGTCTAACCCTGTGTTTGATATTGTTGTAACACTTTGTGATATGTTAGCGTCGTGTACGCGAGGTGATGAGTGCGCACACGAGCTAAATTTGGAAATATCGGTTCTTGTTGAGTAATCTTATTTTAAATTCTTTAACTAAGTTGCCTTAGTATATGTAGTGATCATGATTAGCCTAGTATCACATGTCTACGTGTCTTAACTCTTACTTGCAATATGTGCAACATGCTTAGCTGAATTACCTGCTTTCCTCTATTTGATTTAAATCTTTAACCGTAAGATTTCTAGATGAAAACTTTGTTGTTCCTCTGATTACCTGCTGCATATTTATTTTAGGACTACGAGGTGGTTCGTTAGGAGATCCCCATGTACTGCATATTTATTTTGGGACTACGAGGCGGTTCCCCGGGAGATCCCCATGTACTGTATATTTATTTTGGGACTACGAGGTGGTTCCTCGGGAGGTCCTCTTGTACTGCATATTTACTTTGGGACTACGAGGCGGTACCTCGGGAGATCCCCTTGCATATTTACTTTTGGGACTACAAGACGGTATCTTGGGAGATCCCCTGTTGAGCATTTACTTTTGGGACTACGAGACAGTATCCCGGGAGAGCCCCCTGTTGTTTACCTCTATTTGCCGTGTTATTTACTCCTCAGTTATTTAATTATATTATTATATCCTCTGTCTTAAATTTTTCTACCGAGGTTAGGCTTGGAACTTACTGGGTACCGCTATGGTGTACTCATACTACACTTCTACACATTTTTTTGTGCATATCCAGGTACTTCCTACCAGACCAGGTATCAGTGAGCTAGTATGTACGCGGAGACTTCAAGGTATATCTGTCAGCTTCCCCTTCTATCCTTATTATGTTGTCTTCCTTATTCTCTTTATACTCGCACGTATCGAGACACTTGATATTTCTCTTAGAAGCTTGTGACTTGTTTCTACCAGGTTTTCGGAGATTGTAGTTCTTTGACTCGCAATTTTCATCTATTACAACTATTGAGGTTTGAGTTTCAGACTCTTATTAAAGGAGGATCTCGATAGATAGGATTTATTGTAAGGGTCAAACGGTCAAATCGAACCGTGCCCATATAGATTGCTCGAACCCTATTTCGATCGAGCATAAAGATAAGCATGTTCCTTACAAAAATTGCTCGAATCCTGTTTCGATCAAGAATAAAGAGAAATGTGTTCCTTACAAACATCTTATGATTTAAAAACATTTCGTACTTCTGAATATAAACAAGACCAGGGGAAATACTTAACCAGAACTACCATCCGACTCAAACAGCCCAAGTCATCGGGCCTCGGGAGTAAAAGACCTAATAGGCAACGCCCCGATTTCTAAAAGGCACGGCCACCCTGCTCGGGAACTATTATCTCGGGAAAGCATTGATAAAATGGGAAATCAAGCCCAATGGGTAGCTACCGAACTAAAAGACTACGACTAATTTAACATGACTCGGAGACGTCCGAAATCCGTAACAAAAACAGGCCTTCAAAAAAATAAAAAAAATTTCACAACCAGTTCTAAAAAGGCTACCCTCGGCAAAATCTCAGACTTAAGATATTTTCCGGGAAAACTTTGATAACATTGAACCCCGATAATGCCTAAATCCATAAATGAAATAAAGGCAAGGTTTGTTCGAACCCTCGAACACAACCTTATTTTATGCTAAGGCATTTTCAATCTTTGTAAATACACAGGGAAAAAAAAGGAAAAATACGAGAGCCGAAAGGGCAAGAAAAGCCTTATATTTATATACAATAGTTTTTACAAAGGCCAGATCGGCCTAAATTTACAACGGCCAAAAACAAATGGCCTCAAAAAAGAAAAAAGAAAAAATACAAAGAGACTTGGTCTTCATCGGAGGTCGCATCTCCATCCTTGGAATCTTCTTTTTCTTCGGATTCACTTGAACTCTCGGAGTCTTCCTCAGGGAAGGCTATCTTCCGGGCCATGGCTTCCTCTAGTCTAGCCTTTTCGATCTCAGCCATTATATCGAAGCCCTGGGCCTGAACCCATTCGAGGGCTTCCCTTCGAGCCTGCCATTTTGCATGTTCGACCATGCCCTTGTCCTTGGCCTGGTTGACTTTGACATCGACCCTAAACTGGGCCACTTTAGCATCATCTCTTTTGTTGGCCTCAGCCACCTCAGATCTGGCCACTTCGAGTTTATCGACCAAGATTGCCTTATCATAAATGGTCAAATCCAACCGATGTTGAATCCCCTTGATCTTCTCGACATGCATCGAGGATTTCTCTTTTTCTGCTTGGAGTTGGGTCTCGGCCGACTCCAGTTGAGCTTGGACGATCTATTTTTTCGAGGCTAGAATGTCCATGTTCATTTTGAATTCTTTCGCCTTGGCATATATCGCATCCACCTGCGTTTGAAGTCGTACGATTTCTTCGAACCTATGTAGGGCCTGCAGAATCGGAGCATTAGTAGTTATCTGCAATTCATCTTCACTATTGTGAAGCACTCGAAATACCTGCTCAGCCATCTCGGCATGCTCATCCCGAGCCGTTACCAAATCTGCCTGAAGCTTCTCACTAAGAAGCTTATAGGTGTCACTCTTATCAGTGAGGTTCCGAACCTCAGCCTCATGCTCCTCCCAGATTCGGAGGAAAGCCTCGTGATGCAACACCAAAGCCTGCAAAACAAAGAAGAGATGTTAGAATTATCTACAACTCCAAGTATAAAAGAAACAGTAGAGATACCCTTGAAGTTACCCGATTCAGAGCATGTTGGGCCTCATTGAAAAGACAAGCGGCTCCTACCACGTTCATCACGGCTTGATCCTCTTCAGTCACCAAGGATCTAAGGTAACTAGCAATCCCCACGGGGGGAGAGAAATCTCAGGCATCCTCCGGGACAGAAAGCACTATTTTTCGCCTATGATCGGGATTAACACTTGGGGCCGGGAATCGGTCCACCAGTTTTGGGCTCGATGAAGACCAGATAGCTCCCGACCATGATGCTTTCTTCGGCACTGGTAATCCACCGAACCCGATAATATCCTCTGAGGCACCGGACTCGAGCCCATCCAAAAAGCCATGGATATCAGTCGACCCCTGAATACCCCCGTAAGATTGACTTTCCAACATGTTAGCCTCACGAATCATAGCATCCGAAATCTGAGGGGATTCAGTAATGTCGACTATCCCTAGCTCGTCCCTCGAGACATTTTCCGCTGCCCGAGAAGCCTTTCCCCCGGTCTCTCCTTCGACCATCTCAGCTCGGGACGGAATGGCCTCAAATTTTCCTTGTTCATGAATTATGTCCATAGCTCCCTTATCAACCTCTGCCGATTCAGAGGATTTTTGTATCACAACATTAGCCTGCACACAAGCCACTTCCTCTTTTGCTTCTTTGGGCTCATCCCTTAATCAGCGGCTCAAGTCCGAAGGCATAATATCGGAGCCCCCCTTGGGCTTGCGAGACTTTCTCGCCGACATTTTCTTTTCCGAGACCGGGGAACTCGGAGCCCCTTTTCTCTTCTTCTCTTTGACCTACTTTGGAGCAGGGACTTCTTCGCCACCATATGGGGGCATCATCGCAACGTCCTTCCCAAGGCCTACAAAGGAAAAAAGGGGAGAAAATCACACGATAATCGTTCTAAGAAAGAAACTTACCATGACTGCGGGCCTCCCACCGACCCTTTGATAATTCCATCCAAGCACGCTCGGAGTATGGTCTCTGCAACACCAAACCTTTAACACATTGCTTAAGTTTCGGAATAGATTCCGGCATCTGGGCCACAACTGTAACAAACATAGAAAAAGTAGATAAAGAAAATGAAAAATAGAGCAACAAAATTAAATGTACAAAAGGGATACTACTCATGATTCATATTCCATTTGCTCAGGAAACGGCATGTCATCATATTCCATTTGCTCAGGAAACGGCATGTCATCGGCNGGGGAGAGAAAACTCGAAAATCCTCCGGGACGGAAAGCACTATTTTCCGCCTACGATCGGGATTAACACTCGGGGCCGGGAATCGGTCCACCAATTTTGGGCTCGATGAAGACCCGATAGCACCCGACCATGATGCTTTCTTCGGTACCGGTAATCCACCGAACCCGATAATATCCTCTGAGGCACCAGACTCGAGCCCATCCAAAAAGCCATGGATACCACTCGACCCCTGAATACCCCCGTAAGATTGACTTTCCAACATATTAGCCTCATGAATCATAGCATCCAAAATCTGAGGGGATCCAGTAATGTCGACTATCCCTAGCTCATCCCTCGAGACATTTTCCGCTGCTCGAGAAGCCTTTCCCCCGGTCTCTCCTTCGACCATCTCAGCTCGGGACGGGACGGAATGGCCTCAAATTTTCCTTGTTCATGAATTATGTCCAGAGCTCCCTTATCAACCTCTGCCGATTCGGAGGATTTTTGTATCACAACATTAGCCTGCACATAAGCTACTTCCTCTTCTGCTTCTTTGGGCTCATCCCTTAATCGGCGATTCAAGTCCGAAGGCATAATACTGGAGCCCCCCTTGGGCTTGCGAGACTTTCTTGCCGGCATTTTGTTTTCCGAGACCGGGGAACTCGGAGCCCCTTTTCTCTTCTTCTCTTTGACCTACTTTGGAGCAGGGACTTCTTCGTCACCATATGGGGGCCTCATCGCAACGTCCTTCCCAAGGCCTAAAAAGGAAAAAGGGGAGAAAATCAAACAATAATCGTTCTAAGAAAGAAACTTACCATGATTGCGGGCCTCCCACCGACCCTTTGATAATTCCATCCAAGCACGCTCGGAGTATGGTCTCTGCAACACCAAACCTTTAACCCATTGCTTAAGTTCTGGAATCGATTCCGGCATCTGAGCCACAACTGTAACAAACATAGAAAAAGTAGATAAAGAAAATGAAAAATAGAGCAACAAAATTAAATGTTCAAAAGGGATACTACTCATGATTCATATTCTATTTTCTCAGGAAACGGCATGTCATCAGTGGGGATTAGGTCCAAAGTTCTGATTTGAACAAATCGGCACATCCAACCTCGGTCATGAGTCTCGTCTATACTCGAGAATAGGGCTTTGGTGGCTCGGCGAGCAATCTTGATTAGCCCTCCTCAATAGAATCGAGGACTGTAAAAGTGCATAAGGTGATCGAGGGTGAAAAGACACCCCTCGATATTTCTCGAGAAGAATTGGAGGAGAATCACTATTCTCCAAAAAGAAGGATGGATCTGGCCGAGGGTCACGTTATATCTCTTACAAAAGGCGACGATGACAGGGTCTAAGGGACCCAACGTGAAAGGTTAAGTATAAACACTTAAGAACCTCTCCACGTGGGTAGTACTAGATTCTTCAGGCGATGGGACTACCACATGTTTTTCACCCCAGTTGCATTCCTTTTTCACTTTGTCGAGGATTTTCTCGGTGATTGTACACTGGTACCTCGCGATAGGCTCACATCGACCCGGTACCGAGGAGGCTTTTTCGACCTTAAAGTCGGTGATGATTGAGCACCCTACCAAAACGAATTCCTAAGGGTAAGGCTCCACCGCATCTTCACCACCGGCGAGTCGTGATGAAGAAATGACCTCTTTTTGCGGCACTATTTTGGAGGTTTTCGCCATTGATGAACAAGGGAAAAGAGAATTAGGGTTGTATGTGGTGTGAAAATTATGAAGCAAATGGATTTTCTTAAGAATATGCAAGAGTAGAGAAGAAGCTTTGAGTGAAAACTTTTAATGAGGAAATATTGGGTTCGCATAGGTTGTTGGAGACAGTTCGGAACCGATAATGGCCGACCAACACCTGTCAGGTATTTAATGCCTTGGTAACTGGACCGATGGGATATTTCGTCACATACGTCATAATCGGGCTCATCGCTGACGCCACAACCCATCAAGTCGGAGTTCAGAAATTCATATCGTTTCTCGTCATCTTCTTTCCGAGAAACGATGGGTCTATCTGTATACGGTCAAAACCGAGCTTGCCCTTTATATAACTAATTGAGACTGGAATATGATATATCAAGGTTCAACCTCGTATAATGACAAGCTATGATGCGAAGTTAGGTTGCCGAACTCATGACCCAGTGATCGGCCAAGATCGAGATCGATCATAGTAGAGACTGGTCGAGATCGGTCAAGATCGAGACCAAGCAAAACCGAGACCGGTCAAGATCATGATCAGTCAAGATCATGATCGGCCAAGATTAAGCAAAATGGAGACTGATCGAGATCGGTCAAGATTGAGACCAAGCAAAACCGAGACCGGTCATGATCATGATCGGCCAAGATCAAGCAAAACAGAGACTGGTCGAGATCGGTCAAGATCGAGACAAAGCAAAACCGAGACCGATCAAGATCATGATCGGCCAAGATAGAGATCGATCCAAAAAAATAAAAAGCCGGTATATCCGCAATTAGGGCGAGAATCTCGGCGAAAATCTCGACGCATATCAAGGAAAGGCTAATTAATTAATCTATAATGAGATTCCTTCTGTACTTTTAATTATATTCAAAATAGGACTTTCCTACTATATAAAGGGGTTTTGATCATTTGTAGAGGGGGGTGTTTTTTGTTTTTTGGAAAGGAAAGCAATACAGTGCCTTATTTCTACTCTCAACACCTTGTTACTCTATTCATACATTAGCATAATTTTTCATTGGTAGGAGAGTAATCTAACTCGAAAGCCAAGGCTAACTAATCCGCTTGGTTTGTATTTATTTCTTTTACAGTTAATTTCGATATTCATTTAGATATTTTTTCAATTTGTACCAAGTTATACTACGTATGCTTAAAATCGTGTATAAATATAATTGTTATCAGTTTTTCGGATAAACAGGGGATTAGGCCAAAACCCCTATGGTTAAATTTTTGGGAGAAATGAAAAACCTCAATTCTCTTTACTTTGGTAGATTAGATCCTATCACCAAATTCCACAAAAAGGTATCCATGGATCTAGTAAAGCAACTTTGATTTCGTTCTTCTTCGGGGTAGAAGTTGGGAACTTTTTCTCTTGCTCATGGAAGAACCAAAATTTGTATGTTAGTACAATAATACTCTTTCTATCTTAATTTATGTGATATTTGTCGCTTATTCAGATTCAAACTTTTAAATTTTAATTATATATTTGAATATAGAATATTTAATTTTTTTGATATATAAGTAATATATTTGAAAACTACGTAAATATATACTATAAGCCATAATAATTGATATTTAAAATATGTCATAATTAAGGTATATGAAAGAATTGCAGTCAAAAAATGATTGTTTTGACATATTAACGTAAATTGAGACGGAAAGAGTACTAAATATCCAAGATTTCTATTTCCCAGTCCATTAGAAGAAAGAAACTGTTGCACGTGGCCGCTCGTTTCTTTCATTTCTTGCAAATGATAGTAATTGTCAATTACTGTCTGTTAGTGCAAGTGACTGAATGAGTGGGTGTAGTTGAGTGAGACAATATGGATGGCTTCAAATGTTTAAGGTCAGTTTTCTAATTTTATCCTTCAAACATGATTGCATTCGGACTCTCCTAGGATACAACGGATTTGTCATTTAGTCCTACAATACAAGTCCAAAAGGAACTATTAATATGTAATCTTTATTAAACCTTCATTTGTATATCTTTTATCGTGGAATGGAAACACAAATGAAAAAAGAAATATTGAATTGGGCTAAGAGATGTTAGTTTTTCTTTGGTCAAATAATCAAATAGAGAAGGGGAGTCTAGCTTGGAGCAACGGTAAAGTTGTCTCCGCATGACGCTCGCTTTTCATATTGACACTATTGATCCTCTTAATTTGGGAGGATTTTTAAAAAAAAAAAAAAAAAAAAATAATTAACTTGGTGGTGCGAGAAAAATATTTAAGTTTTATGCATAATCGATGTAAATAAGATTTACACAATCATTTCACTTATTAAGTAATTACTTAGAGATTTTATGATAAATATGGAGTAATTATTAATCTGAAAAGAATGATAACTAACGTTCTAACACAAATTACAAATCACTGATAATACTAAAGGAAAATATATTTTAAGTGCATATAATTAAACAAATAATTAATTTTGTCTTATGATTTTGAAATGTCAAAGATTGGTCAATAGCAGCCTAAATAATCCTAATACTCTAGATAAGCTATATTCCACAAAAGGAAGGAAGGAAGAGAAGCAGAAAGTAAGAAAGATTCACACGTTGCCACATCAGCAAACACCCACATCAGAATCCCCGAACATACTCGAATGTTTTCTAGTTCAGAAGACATGAGAATTACTGTTGGGAATAAACCTACTATAGAAATAATATTCACGGTAATAGCGGAATAATATTATAGAACTGAGATACGGTAACCAACAAGAATAAAAAGAGCAACAAGAACACAATGATTTTTACGTGAAAAACCCTTTTGAATAAGAGAAAAAACCACGACCCCGAGAGGAACAATTGATATCACTATAGCAAAGAATTTTATACTTTATAGGTTCGAGTAAAATACTCCAAGACCACTACAACACTCAAAAGAAATAACCCTCTTTTGATATTCCAACCTCACTACAATATCGTTCACTCTCTATTTTCTCACAGACTATTTTCTTTTACCTTGTCTGTGAAACCTCACTCTTGCTTTCTCTTTGTTGGTGTGTAGAAATGAGAGCCGAATCTCTCTTTTTATAGCCGAAGCCTCACTCTCTTAAGCTTACCATATTTGACAATTTGCACACACTTTTCCTTCTTTTTCTTTCTTTCATTTATGGGGATGGACCCCTTTCCTTCTTTTTCTTTCTTTCATTTATGGTGATGGACCCCACAAATCTCCCACTCCACACCCATTCACCTGAAGGAGGTAACACCGGACTTCTAGCTTGAGTGCATGCCGACAAGTTCATTGCACAATTCGAACTTATCTCTTGGTACCACCTTGATCAACATATCGGCGGGATTCTCACTTGTAGAATTAGAGATTCATTCTCTACCATTTCTCGAATCTAGCGATATCTCACATCGATGTGTTTGGTCCTTGCATGGTACATGGAGTTCTTGCTAAGGTCTATTGCGCTTTGACTGTTATAATAGATGACATAATCCTTCTAATTCAATCCAAGCTTTTGAAGGAACCGTTTCAACCATATCATCTCCCTGCCAGCTTCAATAGCGGTAATATACTCCGCTTCAGTTGTAGAGAGCGCGACACACTTCTGCAACCTCGACAGTCATGATATAGCTCCCCCTGAAAATGTAAACAAATATCCAGTAGTGGATTTTCTGTTATCAATGTGACCTGCCATATCAGCATCTGTATAGTCTTTCAAGATTGGATCAGATCCTCCAAAGCACAAACAATCTCATGTGGTACTTCTCAAGTACCTGAGTATCGACTTGACTGCTTCCCAATGTTCTCTTCCATGATTTTCAAGAAACCTGCTGACAACATCAACCGCGTGAGCAATATCAGGTCTTGTGCATACCATTGAATACATCAAACTTCCGACGGCAGAGGAATAAGGAACTTTGATCATGCTTTCCTTTTCCTCCATTGTTGTAGGACACGTCTTCTTGCTTAACTGCATATGACTAGCAAGAGATGTGCTGACTGGCTTAGCATTCTTCATGTTGAAGTGTTCCAGTACACGTTCAATGTACTTCTCCTGAGATAGCCACGACTTTTTGTTTGTTCGCACTCGAACTATCTTCATATCCAAAATTTGTTGTGATGGGCCCAAGTCCTTCATATCAAATAACTTGGAAAAATCTCCCTTCAACTTTGCGATCAACTAATTATCTTTTCCTCTAATTAACATGTCATCCACATACAATAATAAAATAATAAAATTGTTATCAGAAAATCTTTTGAAGTATACACATGGATCAAAATATGTCTTTTACGTAAGTTTAACTTTTCATGAATGAGTCAAACTTCTTGTACCACTGCTTGGTAATTGCTTCAACCCATAAAAACTGTTATTCAATTTGCACACCATGTGTTTCTTTCTAGATACTTCAAATCTTTCTGGCTGCTCCATATAAATCTCTCATTCCAAATCTCCATGAAAAAATGTATTTTTCACGTCCAACTGCTCCACTTCAAGATCTAGACTAGCTGTTAAGCTCAAAATTGTTCGAATATAAGTTATTTTGACAAAAGGTGAGAAAATTTTGTCAAAATCAATACCTTTCTTCTGTTTGAAGCCTTTAACCACCAATCGAGCTTTGTATCTGACGAGCTTGCCATTTCCATCTTTCTTGAGTTTAAAGACCCACTTATATTTGAGTGGTCTTTTACCCTTTGGAAGTTCAACCAGCTTGTACGTGTCATTGTTAAGTAGAGATTCCATCTCTTCTTGCATGTCTTTCATCCACTGGTTCCTTTCTGGATGGGACAACACCTCATTAAGACTTTCTCGCTCCCCCTCATCACTGATGAGGACATACTCTATAGAAAGGTACCTGCATGACTCTACCCTTGGATTTTTTGATCTCCTCAGAGGTTGAGGTTGTTCTTCTCCCTAACTGGGGTGTTCCAGTTACTCGACATCATCATCATGTTTCTCCCCCTGCTCAATAACCTCACCAGGTTGCTCCCCCTGCTCAGCAACCTCGTCGGTCGTACTTTATGTACTTGTGGGATAGTTAGAAGAAGAAGGAATGGTAAAAAGATTAGGGATTATACCATTTATTGTCTTCTTTGGCTGGTCATCTACAGTTCCAACTTCACTTTCTCGGAAGACTACATCTCTACTTCTGATGAACTTCTTCACAGGATCCCATAATCTATACCCGAACTCTTCATCTCCATATCCGATGAATATGCAGGGAACATATTTATCATCCATCTTTGTTCTCTGCTCCTTTGGTAAATGTGCAAAAGTTCTTCAATCGAATACCTTTAGATATGAGTAGGACACTTCCTTGTTGGTCCAAACTCTCTCTGGGATGTAAAACTCCAATAGAACCGATAGACTCCTATTTATTAAGTAACAGGTTGTCTAAACTGCTTCACCCTAGAATGACTTAGGCAGTCTAGCCATTTTGAGCATGCTTCTCACCTTCTCAATAATGGTGCGGTCCATTCTCGCGGCTATGCCATTGTGTTGTGGGGTTCCAAGAACTCTCTTTTCATGTCTGATCCCATGGCTCGAACAGTACACTTGAAATTCCGTTGAAGTGTACTCACCTCCATTGTCACTTCGGAGACGTTTTAGCTTTTGGCATGTCTCCCTTTCCACCAAGGCATGAAACTTCTGGAAAACTTGAAATACCTAATCTTTGGTTTTCAAAATATAAACCCATAATTTTTGTGAAGCATCATCAATAAAATTAACAAAATATTTGTTACCGCCCATCGATTTAGTTTCCATTGGACCACAAATATCAGAATATACCAAATCAAGTATATTCAATTTTCTTTCAGACGATATTTGAAATGAGACTCCATGTTGCGTATCAAATAAACAGTAGTCATAAGGTTTTACCTTTGTACCTTTGGCATAAGAAATGAGTGATTTCTTCGCAATAATCTGTAATCCCTTCTCGCTCATATGACACATTCTTTTGTGCCACAAATCTGCAAACATTGCATCTTGTGCCGCGTTCAATTCACCCTGGCATATTTCTGCATTTGTCCTATACAACGTGCCACGAGCAACTCCCTTTGCAATCACCAATGATCTATTGGTGAGTCTCCACTTTTGATTTGCAAAATAGTTCTCGTATCCATCTCGATCTAAAGCAATTCTCAAGATCAAGTTCATCCGCAAATCAGGTACATGTTGCACGTCCTTTAGAACCAATGTACATCCAACATTCCTATTGATACAAATGTCACCAATCCCCGCAATCTTTGATTAACTTGTGTTACCCATTCTCATAGTGCCGAAATCACCTGCTACATATCTACAAAGAAGATCTCTTACCGGTGTGGCATGGTAAGATGATGTTGTATCAACCACCCATTCCGACTCTGGACCTAACAAATGCATGCATTCATCTTCCTCATTTATAAAGAGAATAGCATTATCATTGTTTTGCACCATGGAAGTTGTGTTGTCGTCATTCTTCTGGACACTGCTTTCACCTTAGCCCTTCCTTGGATTTGGAAAATCTCTTTTGAAGTGACTTGGTTGATCACAATTGTAGCAATTTCTGACTTTTAATTTGGATCGATTCTTAGACTTCCCACGAGCTCCGGAGCTACCATAGTTGCTCGAACTCCTTTGATAACCCCTGCCTCTACCTTTTTGTGATGAGAGAGTGTCCTTTATTTTCAAGCTTTTTTCTCGTCTTCTCATTGAGTAGAAGAGTTAATATGACGTCTTTCAACTCAATAGTAGTCTTACTGTACAAGATGGTTGTTGCCAAATTATCGTACGATGATGGCAACAAGTTCAATAAAAATATGGCTTTATCTTCTTCCTCGATTTTCACTCTGAGGTTGGCGAGCTATGTGATTAGTCCGTTAAACATATTTAAATGTGATAAAAAATCTGTACCTTCACCCATGTGTAGGGCCTGTAATTGCTTCTTCAGGTACAATTTATTTATTAGCGTTTTGGACATGTATAGGCTTTCCAACCTTGTCCAAATGCCATGTGCGGTTTCTTCATCAACGATGTTATTTACCACATCATTTGATAAGTGAAACATGATTGCACTAGCAGCCCATTCATCCAAGTCAGCCCAATCCTCAGCTTTCATGGTATCAGGTTTTTTGGCATCAGCATCTAGTACCTTGTGTAATCCTTGTTGAATGAGAAGATCCCTCATCATTCTTTGCCATGTTGAGAAACCGTTATCTCCGTTGAATTTCGCTACCTCGTACTTTACTCCGGACATTTATTTTTTCGTCGACTATAGTACTACCGATAGTGAATAATACTTCTGTGAGCGAGCAGAACCAGGCTCTGCTATCAGTTGTTGGGAATAAACCCCCACCAGAAATAATATTCATGGTAATAAAAGCGGAATAATATCATAGCACTGAGATACGGTAATCAACAAGAATAAAAAGAGCAATAGGAACACAATGAATTTTACGTAAAACATCCTTTTGAATAAGGGAAAAAACCACGACCCCGAGAGGAACAATTGATATCACTATAGCAAGGAATTTTATACTTTGTAGGTCCGAATAAAATACTCCAAATACCACTACAACACTCAAAAGAAATAACCCTTTTTTTATATTCCCACCTCACTACAATATCGCTCACTTTCTATTTTTCTCACAGATTATTTTCTTATACCCTGTCTGTGAAACCTCACTCTTTCTTTCTCTTTGTTGGTGTATAGAAATGAGAACCGAATCTCGGGAACCCTGATCCAGACATAATAGGATCAATTGCGTTAGCAAATCTAATGTGCGTACAAGCATCTTTTTCCTTTTATTTTTGAATTTGGCACTATTTAAATAAAAAAGAACCTACAATAAGGTTTTCTTCCTTAAACACTAACCCGACCAAGACTCACCAATAAGGTAACTCCGCCCTGTATTTTTTGGATCAAATCCGGTGATAATTCTCCACTCAAGCCCTTCCAAAGTTGGGTAAGTGATCTTCAAGAGCATCTCCCCAATCCATTCTTCCCAACGCTCCTCAATCAGATCCATAATTATTGTTGCTTGTGCAGGAGTAACTAGAGAACTGAAAATTGCAATAAAGTTATCAACTAAGAAAGACCGGAAGTCCACGCGAGCCGGGATGATATTAACCAAAAAGATACCCTCCTCGAAAGGGCCTGAAATCAAAGACCCAGTCAGGGATAGAGTTGAGAATGACATTAAAATTGAACAACTATGTAGGAGTACTAATAAGTTTTGTAAGGGAATAGTTTATTTAATTGAGTGAAATTAGGCCAGTATTCTTTCTGAATGTGATAGCTGAGAACTGTGATTCTTCGCTCGATCAATTCTTGACATCACGCTCTAGCTTTAGCATCTACCGAGCACATCTAAGCGAAAAATAGAAAAAAATAGATTTCAATTGAATACCCTTTTTCTCTGTTCCAGGTACAAGTCAAGTTGAATTTACAAAAGAGAATTCAGTGTTAGAAGTATTCAAATCCATAAATTCACTACGAAACAAGGCTCTCTTTTTATAGCTGAAGCCTTACTCTCTGGAGCCTACCATATTTGACAATTTGCACACATTTTTCTTTTTTTTTCTTTCTTTCATTTATGGGAATAAACCTTTTTTCTTTTTTTTCTTCTTTCATTTATGGGTATGGACCCCTTTCCTTCTTTTTCTTCCTTTTATTTATGAAGATGGACCCCACAATTACATCCTAATATTTGGGCGCTAGGACAGCGAAATTCTTGACGTTGTAGCTTTAATTTAGAAAAACCTTATTTCAGATGTGTGGATGTTGCTCAACTGTAATTAACATGCTTCTCACATTTGTTAAGATCTATAATATCTCTATTTATTAAATTCTTTTTTTACAGATCTCTAGCTCTAGCATGCTAACTTGTATTTTAATGCTTAGTTTCAGATTATCATTTGAATCATGCAAGATATATTAATATGAGGAAGTTGACACGGAAGGGGAAAACT
>AWOL01S0015348.1:7696-43206 GCA_000715115.1 Nicotiana otophora | reverse complement strand
ACCGTTCCCTCAAGGGTCGCGATGCGATCCCCATAATTCACCATGGTCAGAAATAGTGGTAATTGTAATGTAATCCCTCATCTGATGTCGAGCCTAGGCTCTGATACCAACTGTTACGCGGCGCCTTCCTGAAGTTCCTTGGAAGGGCGACGTAAGGCTAAGCAACCGATGTCAGTGCGATTGTTGTCTGCCAACTGAGGTCCCCTCTGTATGCTAGACTAGATTGTCAGTGCCGTACGGGAAAACCAATGTCGTGATCAATTGAAAGAGAGATCAGAAAAGAGAATTGAGAATGAAAGAAAGCTTGATTGCATTGAATGAATGCTATTACAGAAAAACAATACGGTGTCGGAGGGGAGAGATACCAGTACAGAGAATTGTTTGCTTGCTTGAAAGTTTGATTGCTTGGTCCCCCTTAATAATGCTTAAAAAAATAAACCAAAGTCACATGACTAGACCTATGAAATCTGGAAAATCACACTTAAAGAAAATGCAGCAAAACTACTCTATATTTATAATGAAAAGGACTTAGTCTTCTACAAAGCAGAAACAAGTATATTGGCAGCAACTTTGTATTTAGCATCAGGATTTGCGCATGCGGCATTGTCTACGTGTGCGGCGCTGTTGGCATCTGCATGTGGCTGGGTGCTGGCGATGGCTATCGGTGGGGCGACAGAGGCACATGCGCGCTTGTCACTTGGAGCTGCCGAGACCACGGGGCAGACCGTGGCGACGGGCGTTGAGAGGCTGGACAAGATGCCACGAGGCGCGTCCAAGGGGTCATGGGGCATGGTTGGAAAGCCGCCCATGACATTACACATGTGCAACTAATGGGAGAATTTGGATAATATTGGATCTCCGATATTATAAAGTTACTCTAATTATAGTAGAAGCACAAGCTGTTCATTGCCTAGTCAATGGAATCATAGGAGATCAGGAATGTCTACTTACAGTGGTATATGGATACAATACTATTGAGCAGAGGAAACAATTGTGGGATAACCTGATTGAGATTGGACATGGGGCCAACAAACCATGGATCCTTAGAGGAAATTTCAACTATGTATTGCGGCTTCAAGACAGGATCAATGGAAATCCAGGAAACCTTGATGAGGTTCATGACTTCACAAAGTGTGTTCAAGATTTAGGTATTAATGAATTGAAATAGGAAGGGGATTACTACATTTGGCCTAACAAACAAGATGGAATGGATAGAATCTGGAGCAGAATCGATAGATTGTTTGGCAACTATAAATAGATAATGCAATATGGACATATCACTATTGTATATGATGTTCCTTTCATGAGCTCAAATCTCACAGTAGACCAGGGCAGCAGGAGAATTTCTTTTAAGTTTTTCAATGTGTGGGTCGAACATGAAACCTTCCTAAGTATTGTACAGCAAGTTTGGAACCAGGGAGTGTATAGGTGGACAATGCAGGACATCTGGGTGAAATTGAAAAAACTCAGACCATAACTCAGGAAACTTAATATTGAAGAGTTTAAATTCATCAGACAAAAGATTGATAATGCTACGAATGAGCTTCTCATAGTTCAAAAGGGTATTAATGCTAGTTGTACTGATGAGCTGACTGAGAAGGAGAAGAATCTTATCCAAAGCCTAGAAAAATGGAATATGCTAGAAGAAGGAGTCTTAATACAAAAAGCTAGAGCTAAATTGATAAAATTAGGTGACTCTAATACAAGGTATTTTACATCTGTGATAAAGGAAAGGGTCCACAGGAAGCAGATCCAGAAACTACATTCACTTACAGGTTATAGACTAACTGATTCGGAAGCTATAAAAGTGGAGATTGTTGATTTCTATAAATCACTCATGTGGACTGCTGCTCACTCACTGCCTGCAATAGACAAGTTAGTAATGCAAAAGGGACCAAATCTTTCACAACAATACAGAATGAAACTTTGTAAAGATGTAACTGAGAAAGAGATCTATGAATGACTATGCTCCATTGGAGAAGATAACGCACCAGGAATAGATGGCTACAATGTATGTTTTTTCAAGAAGGCATGGCATGTTATCAAAGAAGAAGTCATAAAAGTTGTGCTAGATTTCCTTGCTACAAGCAGGATGTACAGAGCTATCAACTGCACTGCCATCACGTTAGTACCCAAGACTGCCAGGCCTAAAACTGTAAAGGAGTTTCGTCCAATTGCCTGCTGCACTGTGCTATACAAGATCATCTCTAAAGTTCGGCAGCTCGTCTACAAGTTGTTATTCTCACTGTTATCAATGAAGCTCATGCTGGATTCATTCCAAGGAGAAGAATTGCAGACAGTATAATCCTAGCTCATGAACTAGTGAAGGCCTACTCTAAAAACATATCTCACCTCGATGCATGATCAAGATAGACTTTCAAAAAGCTTATGATTCTGTGGAATGGCCATATATAAGACAAGTCATGGAAAAGATGGGGATCCCTCAATTATTTATCTCATGGAAAAGACAAGTCAACTACTCCATCATTGTTAATGGTAAGCCAACAACTCCCTTTAATGTTGCTAAAAGATTAAGACAAGGTGATATAATGTCACCTTTCTTATTTGCGATTGCAATGGAGTTCCTGAGCAGAATCATAACTGTATTAAGGAAGTTAGATAGTTCAAATATCACCTTAGATGTGCTAAGCTGGGGATAACTCACCTTAGCTTTGTTGATGACCTACTACTATTTATCAGAGGAGATATCAATTTTATAAAGGCAATGCAATAGAAATTTCTACAATTCACCCGGGTATCTGGACTGCAGGAAAATACGAACAAGAGTGAAGTCTATTTTGGTGGAGTTCCTACAGAGCATAAGCAGCAGATTTTTCAGCACTTAGGATTCACAGCTGGAGAATTAACCTTCAAGTATCTTGGAGTTTCATTTTCTACAAAAATACTCAGTATACCGCATTGACAACCCATTATAGACAAAATGACTATAAGGATCACTTTTTGGACTGCAAAGACATTATCCTATACAGTGAGGGTGCAGTTAGTACATAGTGTATTATTTGGAATTAAGGCATTCTAGGCTCAGCTGTTTGTGATACCTACCAAGGTAGTCAAGAAGGAATATGCAGATAATATATCTGGTCAGGTGGTAATGTAATCACAAAAAAAGCTTTGGTTGCATGGGATAGAATGTGTCTGCTCAAGGCTGGAGGTAGACTCAATATCACCAATCTAAGAATTTGGAATCGTGCAGCAATAGTCAAAACTTACTGGGATTTGGCACATAAGAAGGATAAACTCTGGATTCAATGGATTCACACATACTATATCAAGGGGAAGAAGTTCACCAATTGGACAACACCACAGCAAGCTAGTTGGATGGTTAGAAAAATGTTTGAGGCCAAGAAAGTTCTAGAGAATCAACAGTATATGCAGTCACACAAGAAAATTTTAATCAGGCAAATATACTTGACCATGTTTGGTGATTACAGTCGAGTGGAATGGAAAAGTTTATTTTTTAGCAATGCAATGCAACCAAAAGCTAAATTCTCAATGTGGCTCATGATGCATGGAAAGCTATAAACTTCTGATAGGTTGTGTAAATGGGGACTCAGTGTGGATACACAATGTGTGCTTTGTCAAAGGAAGGAGGAAAATAGAGAACACTTATTTATGAAGTATGAGTACACTAAAAGTGTTTGGAACTAACTACTTCAATGGATGCAACTTCAATGCCCTAGAATCAGAGATTGGAAGAAACATAACCAGTGGATCATCACATATTCTAAAGACAAATCTCAGCAGGCACAAGTGTTCAAGATAATATTTGTAGAACCTGTGTATCAGATTTGGATTGAAAGGAACCTCATAGTCTTTCAATAGAGAAGCAGACAATGGGAAATTAATGTGAAGGAGGTTGCTTATATATGCAGTGCACGAGTTCTACCTGAATCCAGAACCTATCTGCATAGTCTTCAGTTTGAATAGATTGTTTTGTCTTTCTAGCATTTCTTTAGTAGATAGTGGTTAAAACTTAGTTGAATGGCTATGTAGTATCATGTAATCACTTAATGAGATAGCTAGCTGTGTGAGCTTAGCTATGCAAATGTACATATTTCTTTGGTGATTAAAAGAATTAAGTTAGTTACCAAAAAAGAGATAAAAGGGAGAAAGAACAGAAAAAAGTACCTCCTCTTGTTTAAATATCCCCGTTTATGATCTTTAATTTACGAAGACTAAGGATTAGATATTGTGGTTAATCTAGGGGAGTAGGCAAAAGATAAAGCTCTTTAAAGTCATTATATCGTCAATTATGGGATTGCATGTAGCAACCCCCATAAGGATGCCACTTATAAACACTAATGTAATACTTATAAATTTAAACATTCTTTTAATAAAATAAACTAGAAAAAAAAATGGTCCATGAATAGCGACATCTAGTTAAGTTAAATCAATACTTAGTAGAAGAATATCTTTTTTATACACCAAGCAAAAAGTTCAACTCTAAATCAAATACAAGCTAGTTAAGTCTTCAAAGAATTTTCAAGTTCAATTTAGGTACCAAATTTAATAAATTACAAGATTTGGGCATAAACACCTAAAAATAGTCAAGTCATTCACCAAGATTAAGTTACCAAATAATAGTTTTATGACCTACTAATCATTCAAGAATGCATATCTAAGTGTATCATATGGATCATGTAAAAGTCCCAAAAGTCTACAAAAACAAAAACTAAATACATATGCTTATGCAAGTGTGATCTTCATCTAATCTTTCAAAGAGTCTACTTCAAATAATATCCTCAAGCATCTCCCAGCACATCGCCTACAATAATAACAAACTTTCGCTAAGCATAAAGCTTAGTGGCACATAAACGTAACTAACATTTCACAATAAAAGAAAGGTAAACTATGTAATGAATACATGGAATAAATTCTAGATATGAGCTTATCAAAATCAACATCAAGTACTTAATGAAGGTACAATTATTTCAAGAGGGCAAAATATCAAATCACAAAATAGTTCAAGATACCATTATGAAGACTTCCAAATATAATCCAAGAAAGTCCACCGATTAGTTGATTCACCCAACACATATGTCATGCAATTACATCAAAGCATAATCAAGTAACAAGAAGGACCGGAGTCTTAGATCAATTAGGGTCGTCACCCAATTATCAAGAGAATCAAGAGTCATATTGAAAGTGGCTTTCCCATTCATACTCAAAATGGACAAAGTCCATGATTAAAATGGAATATAAATCCAAATTCAAGATGGATCAAGATCCAAACAAAATCCATGACAATATAAGTGACAATGTCACCATCACAAGAGGGACAAAATTCCAACAAGGATGCAATGATACTCAAGTAATCCGTATATATGGGGGAGTTAAATTATCTTTCAAAATTCCTTCACATGACACCTATATGATTTTAACATATTCATAACTCAATTACAAAATTGTACCCTCAATGATAACTAATATATCAAGGTGTCTCAAGATATTCTTTCTCAAACAACAAATCAAGTAAACTAGTAAAGTAGCGACAAAGTTAATATGACAACAAATTTTAAATAAGATAAAATTTTACCAAACCTTAACCACTCACAATATCTCAACAAACTAAATTTAAAGGAACACTCAAGTTTATGTGCAAATCTTGTAGCTTTAGTGTTTCTAAAGCTCAAACGTCAATAAGGGATTTAAGAACTTCTAAGCCAAGAAAAGAGCCATTTTCCTAAGGTGTGCTCCTTAGCTTGAACAAATATCTCTTGTACCTCAAACACGTAATTCACACTCACTTAAGGTATAAAATTTAAAGATGTTTAAAGTAAATCATAATGATTATCAAAAGGGGACTAAATGGATTACAACTATTCTAATAAAAAAATCTGGCAGCAACTCTGCATTGCATTTTAGCCCCTTTTTGATATAGTAGACAGTAGAACTGGACATTTTAGTATTCATAACAATTGTAGGTCTATGTCTTATCTTTCTACAGAATTTTGAAGCACTACAATCCGAGTACGAGTATTGAGCTTCTTCAATGGAGAGTTAGAGGAAAGAACAAAAAAGGTAGGCTTTGGGAAAAAAAGAAAGGTTGTCAAACTTAAAAGGTAGGATAGAAGAATATTGTAAATTTACACTATAAACTCAAATTATCTAGAATGTACAAAGAATAGTCATTAGTCTCTTAATTACAGAATAGTCCCACAAGATAATTTTTTTCAAACTTCCTATTTGGCTATTAGAAATCTCTACAACTCACTAAATCAAAGTGTCTACACATATACATATGAATTAAACAAAGAGAATGAATTATTATTTTATTTTATTTTAAATAAAAATATTTCCAAATAATGTGTATAATATTTTATAAAAGTTGGAGGTGTTACATTGTCCTAATTCATATCCTCAATTATATATATATGAATAACTAGGTGCATGTAAAAAGTGATCAAAGTGGGGAAATTCCTTTTTTCCCTTTTAGTAATGGAGAAGTGAAACTTTTATTGGATAAAATTATTAATGATGCTTCAATGGAGAAGTATAATGATACATGTTGGATATTCGAAATTTCTATTGTGATTTAGAGGTTAATTAATTTTACAGAAGGAGAAGGAGTTCATAATTTTCTCACTATGATGACAACACAATTTTATTGAGGGTGAATGACAAACAAACTTAATTATATAATGTTTTTAGTGATTAATGTTTGTTACTTTGACAAAAGAAAAATGTTTGTCACTAAATGTTTGTATATGTAAAGTTAGAAGTAAATATCGTTGTATTTTAAATATGATCGCGCCAAGCGCGGTAAATTCGCAAGTGAGATAAAAATCATGGGGACGCGACCCAAATGTGCAAAAGAATCTAGTAAACTATATATGCCCACCGAACATATAGTGGTGCTCAGTGCGATCAAAAATATTATGGATGGAGAAGATGATTGACAGATAGATCCAAGATTTATTTGACCAATCCTCGGATCTGGTGGAAAGGTGTAGATTAATACGAGCAAGAATCTTGATAAAACGATCATCTTTGTATTTTTACAAGAAAGAGAATCTTCTTCTGAAAAGTGTTCTTATCAAATGAATATTACATGTCCCTCTTCCTTTTCTTTTTTCCTTATATATCTGACACATATCCCTAGCAAATCATAATAGTACAAGTGCAGAGAATATTCAATAGAATATTCTATTGAATATTCTCTCTAATATTCTATTTCAAAAACTAGTCGTTGTTGTTCTTTACACAATACTCAACCTCGGTCATGGTTGACATCTCGGTCATGAATCTTGTTGCTTCCTAGTCGATCTCGACTGACTTTTTTCTTAATGTCGTATTACGCTAAATATCATTAGGGTAGATTTTGTCATATACAATTAGTCCCTCCGCTTATTAAGGCCAATCCAAGACGGCCTTGATGAGCGGACTCTGTTTATCGTGGTTGGCAAAATTATGCGAGCAAGTCGTGCAGTTGCGTTTTGGACGAGGTGACAACATGACATTTCGTGAGCCACAACCTTTGGGGTCGCATTGTTTCAGAATGATGTCATAACATCATGCGTCATTATGGTGTGTTTTTCCGATGCTTTGCGTCGTTTCCTGTGCCTCTACCATTTTGATACCCGCGCTGGGTAATGATGGTCTGATTTCTTGGTCCTGACGCTTGAACACTTATAAATAAGGACATGAGACCACTCATTTGTGTTTTGCATATTATTAGCATCAAATCCCTGTGTCTTCTTCTCTATTCTTCACATTGAATCCTTGTCTTCTTTTTACTTCGTTATTGCGTATCCACTCCCCTAATTCTAGTGATTCTAGTTACTTCCAACCCTTTTGTACTTCAAACATCTTCTCTCAAAAATAAGGTTAACGTACCATTTAGTTCCGGCATGGCAACTGACCTTATCCCTTTGGCAGTGAGTATGCCTCCTCATGATGATAGTGTTTCTGTTGCCAATGAAGACGAGAATTTTTCTACGGTGGAGAAAATAATCCCTCGTAGTAAAAACGTTAGGTTTGACTTTTTAAAGGCGCCTGGGGACGACCCTGAGGTCTCAAAATCAGCAGAGCGCGATGTGATACAAATACACCGCTGAGGGTATTGCGCGTTCTGTGCGTATTCTTTCTACGTCAGCTATTCCTTTCCTCTTCTCATGTTGGCGGAGGAATTTTTCCACTATTACGGCGTTTGCCCGGCCCCTCTCTCTCCATACATCTTCAAGCTTATCAGTATGTTTATGAAATATGCGGAGTTGGCCGGCGTCAGGGTCACACTCCGCCACCTGATGCATCTCTTAGCCCCTAGTTTATAGGGGTCCAATGTTGCACCTATGCCATCGAGGAAGTAAATATCTAATGGTGAAGATGAACGACAAGGAAAATAGTCAGTTCTGGCTCAACTACTTTTTTGTCAAAACCAAAGATGTGGTGGCTAACACAAGCGGATTCCCTGAGACTTGGAATTACGCCCGTAAGTATCTCTTTTTTGTGAAGCGTTTGTTTTGTCTGTTTTAGTCTTAGTCTGACATTCTGTCGCTTCTTCGTGTAGCCGAGACTACGCCCCTTCCTATGGTCGAGGGAATTCATGACTGGGTCATCTAGGTTCTGCCTCACACAGTAGGGATTCGTGAATGGCCGGCCTTTCTCAAGAAGTTCGGGCATGCATCTTCCGCGACCGGTGAGTTCATCTATATTTCTTTTTTTAATATCTATACTATTTTGACCTCATGGTTTCTTACTTTCTATAGTTTTTTATAGGAAGTGACAATCTTTTAATATTTCTTTTTCAGCATGAGAATCTTTGAGGAGACCGAGGGCTCATCCTCCTGCATTTCGTATGAGGAAGACCGCTTCTTCTTTTGAGTCTGTTACTATTATGACCGCGACAAGGCCTGCCGGGTTGTCTACTTATGTTCCTTCTTCTGCCGCGGCTAGTTCTACTCGGTCTTCGACTACATCTGCAGCAGAACTCCCGACTTCTTCTTTACATCGTCTAGTAGACGAGGACGATGAAGAGGAATCGTCGCCGATTGGTGGTAATTTTCTTCCCCGCAAGAGGAGATTAATGGATGTAGGCAAAGGAGTTGTTCGGGAGGCGAATTCGGTGATTGGGGATTTCATTGTCCTCGAGATATCGACCATAGAACTTGAAGATGACATCGGATTACCGCCAGTGATTCTGCCATTGTCCGAAGTCGAAGAGAGTACATCTCTCCCTGAGACCATGATGAAATTTGAAGGACCATCGGTGAGTCCTTGACGACTTGCAGCCGGATGAGCCATCGACCTCGTGACCGGCCGAGGATCCTTCTTCGAGGGCCAACATAAAAGGAAAATGTGTAGCCAAGGAAGGTTATGAGATGGGCTCTGATTTGGATGCTGAAGAGGTAAGGATGATGGAGGAGGTTTTACCCGACTCGAGGTGAGGTTGGAGGGGACCACGCGGACTATTGCGATCCCCATGGATCGGGATTTGATGGTTAACACGGAGGACGTGGTCCCTTCTCTTGGTACCCTCTGTTCTGATGTGGAGGGTAAAACCCTTGAAAAGCTAGAGGATGCCACTTTATCTAGGAGCATAGTCGACCTCGCTCTTAGGATAAGTTTTCTGATCCCTCTTCATTTTTGTATGTCGAGTTCAAAGTTTCATTCTTAGTTTTCTGTTTCTCTTTCTTTCAGACTATGATTTTGGAGATTGAGAATGCCCGACGAGAGGAAAGACATAAGGCCATTTTTCAGAAGATGGAGCAAAAATATCGTGAATACCGTAACAAGCACCGCAATATCTGTAGACGGTTCAGTGAGAGCGACAATTTACAGGCTCTCCGAGATGAACTGAAGGAGAAGGATGACGAGTTGGTAAGAGCCATCGGAAAATAAAGCGTTCTCGAGGGGGCGTTAAGGGATAAAGAAGAAGAGCTTGTGGTGAGCAAGTGGGTCGAGGCCCAATGTGCCGATCTTCAAGCCAAAGTAGTCTCATTGCGCGCCGAGCTTGAGGAGTATCAACACAAAGAGGGCGCTCTGAGTGGCGAGGTCGCTGAGAAGGCAGCGGATTTAGAGAAGGCGGAGTTGGCCTGTTTGGGGACTGCAAGGAAAGCGGAGGCTTTGGAGATCGTTATCCCCATTTTTCGTTCTGAGCAGGAGAGTGCTCTGGAGACGGCCAGGCTCTGAGAGGAGCGGCTTGATGAAGGGATCAGGGAGCTGTAAAAAAGACTTCGGGCCTTTTGTGATTGAGTTGCTGCTCTCGAGGCCAAGAAGGCACATTATTGGCTCGGCTGTCTTCTTCCCGTACTTCTGCTTTTCCCGATGTTCCGCCGGATTTGTACGAGGAATGGATTCACGCTGAGGCCCAGTTGGATATATTTAGAGATCTATTGGGGGCACGAACTGTTTCATAAGCTGATTTCGAATATGCTCGTGTTAAGGCACATAGAGCTCGGGTTGCTTGTGGTTATGATCCTGCTACACCGGAGGCCGATGATGCCGAGAAGGATGCGGGCATGGATTGGATTGAACAGGATACCTGGTATGAGAATGAGTATCCCGCTGACGATGGCGATGGCGAAGAGGCAGATAGAGATGGACTAGGCGATCAAGCTGATGGCGCTGCTGGGCGAAGCGGCGATTAGTTGTTTTTCCTTTCCTTCTTTTTTGTTTAGCCATAGACTTGTATATTTTTTGTGGACGCATTTTCGAGTCTTTGTAAAAAATATTCTAAGTATGAAATGCTAGTTCTGTTACTCGTACCTGATATTTTTGTTTCTGTTCGGGTTTGTATGACTTTTTGATTTTGTTGCTTGGTTGCCTTATTCATAATAACTTTGCTCAAGTAGGTTGAACGAGGTTGAAACAAAACCTAGATTTTATTGTAGCCGAGGGCCAGTAGGTGTTGGTTCAAACGAGGTCGAACACATCGCATGTTTATTTGTGGCCGAGGGCCGATTAGGTGTTGATTCGAACGAGGTCGAATATAACCTATATTAAGTTATGGATGAGGGCCAATTAGGTGTTGATTCGAACGAGGTCGAATATAACCTATATTTAGTTAAGGCCGAGGGCCGAATAGGTGTTAATTCGAACGAGGTTGAATGTAACTTGTGCTTAGTTATGGCTGAGGGCCGATATGGGCGTTAATTCGAATGATGTCGAGTATAACCTGTGCGGAGTTATTGTCGAGGGCCGATATAGGCATTAATTCGAACGAGGTCAAATGTAACTTGCGCTTAGTTATGGCCGAGGGTCGATATAAAAGTTAATTCGAACGAGGTCGAATGTAACCTATTCTTGGGGAGAACAGAAATAAACTTCATATATTTGTGCTTTGTTCATATATTTGGAGAGATTTACATATTTTTCAGGCATTGGCTGGCATTGCAGTCCCAATCCCAGTCTAGTTTTGTAACGACCCGACCAGTCGTTTTGAGCTCTAGCACGTCATTCAGCAATTTAAGACCCTGAGCAGCTTCACTTCAGGTATTATGACTTGTACGCGTGGTCGGAATTTAATTTCAGGAAGTTCGAAGTTGATTTGGAAAGAAAATAATTCTTATTTCGGAAGCTTTAAGTTTGAGGAATTGACTATAGGGTGATTTTGAGTAAATGACCTCGAAATTGGGATTTTAAGGTTGCAACAGGTTTGTATGATAATTTTGGACTTGGACATATGTCCGGATCAGGTTTTGGATGACCAGGAACATTTCAGCGCCTATTGTGAAAGTTGACATTTTGGAAGGATTTCATAAATTTGGGTTGGAGTGCATTTCAATGCTATCGATGTCCGTTGGGATTTCTGAGTCTGGGAATAGCTCTATATGGTGATTCTAGTATTGGGAGCGCGTCGGGATGTGGATTTTGAGGTCCGTAGGTCATTTCGGGGTCATTTGGCGAAAGTTGGAACTTTGAAGGTTTGTTTGAGAAGTTTGACCGGAAGTGGACTTTTTTCTATCATGGTCAGATTCCGATTCTGAAAGTTAGAGTAGGCCCATAATATCAATTATGACTTGTGCGTTAAATTTGGTGTCAATCCGAGTAGTCTAAGTACGTTTCGACTCATTTTGAGTGAATAAAAGAACTTGAAGTTCATAAGTTTGATTCAATTGGTTTTGGGGTGCGATTCTTAGTTTTAATGTTGTTTCGGGCGTTCCGAGTGTTTGAGCGAGTCCGCTATATGATTCTAAACTTGTTGGTATGTTTGATAGCATAGATGTATATATGGTTATATAGCAGATTATGATGGGATTGGTCCGTACGCCTCGGCATTTCTGTAAAACTCCTTCTAGGGAATCGTGTATATTAATTGTACAAAGGGCCAGTGTATCTGGGAGTTTTCCTTATTTGAATTATGGTGGCCCATCTGGTGAGGTCCATTATATATATATATATATATATGTATTCCGGGGGAGGAGGTGACTGCTAATCGAGAGTTGCGTTTATTGTTGAGAGGAAGATTGTACCAAATATTTATATATGTTTATTTCGCGTATTTATTCTGCCCCATATCTGTTTTACTTCTTACTGTATTTGCCTTATTGGACCATTAGTAAGCGTCGATGTCGACCCCTCGTCACTACTTCTCTAGGGTTAGGCTAGATACTTACTAGGTACACGTTGATTATATACTCATACTACACTTGCTACATATTTTTGTGCAGGTACATATATGTCTAGAGTCCATGTGAGAGAAGAGGCGTGTATACATGCGGGGACCTAGGTGAGCTGCATTTCATTTGTCGACCCGCAGCCAGCAGAGTCTCCTTCAGAGTATTTACATTTTTCCTATCCAATTTGTATTCCGGACAGCTGCTGTATTTTATTTTATACTCCTAGTTAATGCTCATGCACTTGTGACACCGGGTTTTGGGATGATTATGGGTTGTTCTATATTGAATTTGTTAAAAGTATTATTATTTGCTCTGTAAATCCCCATTCTTTACTATTTAAATTGAAGAAAAAATATAATTTCAAAAATAATAAAATGAGAATCCAATTAAGTAATTATTGTTGGTTTGCGTGACAGTGGTGTACGGCGCCATCACGACCTTTATGGATTTTGGGTCGTGACAGCTTGGTATCAGAGCATTAGGTTCACTTGGGTCTCACGAGTCATGAGAAAGTCTAGTAGAGTCTTGTCAATTGGTACGGAAACGTCTGTACTTATCTTCAAGAGGCTACATGGCTGTTAGGAGTACTTCCCTTCTTGATTCCTCATCGTGCGATTTGTTTCCTTTGAGGCTTATGCCTTTATTTCCTTCCTACTAAATCTTATGCGACGTGAATCGCTTGTTATCGATTGGGAATTGAGGAATTGTAATGGTACTACGGATGTGGTGCAGGATGTTTCTCCCTGCTATTTAATCGAGCTATTATCGTCGCCTTGCGGAAGGATGTTCTGTCGTTTCAGTTCAGTAATCGGTATTGCTTATGGTTTAGAGGTGGGGCACTGATTGTTATAATGATTCGTACGTTGCAATCATACAGTGTTGGTGTAATGGTAGGGTGCTCATGTATGGGTTGCGGCAGTGAGTGACTTGAAAGGAAGATTTCTCAATTCACGGCTTAGAGGTTTATCATTTACATTTCAGCGAAGGGAAGGCAATCAGACTATGGATGTTCAGGCCTTGGTTGATGAAATGATGAGACTTGGTATTTTCTAGCGAGGTAAAATTTTCAATTGTTATGTAGCATTGTCGTTCAAAGAGTTTAGAACCGGTGTTATGGTCTTCTTTGATTTTTGGCCTTCAGGGCAGGGTGTTGCGAAATGGTGCCTGACGAGCGGTTGTCAAGGCCGTGAATTGGTGTGTCACGGTTCGAAATCGAATTGGTATTCTAATCTTGATGGCTCGAGAAAGATGATCTTCTAGGAGGTTTAGAGTTGGTAGTAGCTCATCTGATCAGGTGCTACAGGTATGGATTTGATTTGGGGCAATATTCGGGCAACGAAGTATAAGGAAGGAGATGGCGGGCGGTGTTTTGCGGTGGTTGAATTGCTATAAGGTCAATAATGAAAAGCAGGAGTCGAGGATTTTCTTAAAGGATGGGGTTTAACCAAAGTGGGAGAGTGGCAGAGTAGCATATGGGTTCTGTGATAGGATAGCCACACGCCTTAAGGAAAGTTTACAGCAATTTGGGGATTCATGATGGGCAATGACTAGGTTAACGGATTTTATTTAAATGCAGCATGACATCGAGTTTGGGGATGTATTGTTGCACTTTCAGCTTATGTCAATGGGGGAGAAGGAATCTCGATGGGTCACAAGGCTATGTAATTGTAGCTTCAAGCTAAGTGGGAGAGCCCCACCGTTTATGATTGGATTGCGTGGTTGTCTACTCGTACGGTTTCTGGTTATCGGTATTTTGGCGGGTTATTATGACTAAGGAAAGAAAACATCAGTGGTAATTTGAGCAAAGGATTGGAGGAATGTGTGCTAAATTTGGCATGTCCAGGTTTTGGGTAAGACTCGGAGTCTATGCTTCGTGTGGATGTGATGCATAAGGAAAGGAATTCAACCGGTTGCTTCTTCTAGAGGATGTTCATATGCTAGCAGAGCCTTGGAGTTTGATTATATTCGGGGATAAGCCAGAGTGCATGACTCTCAACAGTGGTCCTAGTAGGTTCAAAAAAATAATTAGTAAAAGTGTGGTGCCAAAGGATTTCAAGCCACTAGTATGTTTAAGTATTTGAGCTTTTGCAGTGGATTATGAAAGGTGTCTTGGAGTGTTCTACATTATCGTCGGTCTGCGGTGTGGTATTTGAGGAATGGGATAAAATAACTTCATATTCATAGAGAGGTGTTCAGAATAGGTGTACCAGTTGAAGATGCAAATGTGCGCATAAAGAGGGTACGAGATAGTTCGTGGGTTTTGGAGACAACGTGGTCTCGCAAAATAAGGTCACTCAGGATGAGTGCGGATTTGGGTTCATGATGTTTTGAATGGGGCTATTATTATTCCTAAGGCAAGTCCATAGTAAATTAGAAGAAGCCGGATTCGGTTAGCTATGGTTGAATTGGTATGATATTGGCAATGATAAGTTCCTTCAGTGTGTTGAGTTATACATGTGATCTAGGGCGGTACGTGCGAGATTTGACGGCCGCCATAGTTGATTTTATTTGGAGGAATTCGAATATTATGCCATGTTATGTGTAGACGAATCCCGTAAGAATTATGGTAGATTTAGGCCATAATCTACCACCACTCGAGGTTTGTATTTTCTGCGGTTATGGGAATTCAGTCACGTGTGGCAATGGTTCTCCTGAAATGAATTAAGTAAAATATTTCTATATGATGAAGTGTTTATCCTATTAGTGGGTCAGGGGGTTAGGTGCAGTGAGCGGCATGGGAAACTGGAAGTTGAGGATCAAGGTCGCGGTGCGGTGTTGACAAGAATGTCACGAGCTCGGATGATCAGGGAAGAATTCAGATGTTTAGAGTAAGTTGGTATTGCCTTTAGCGTCACCTGATATCGGTGCCCTGTGTAAGAGGCTTTGTGTACTAATTTGCAGCGTCTTGATTTGCTTTACAGTATTAGTGTGACCGGTGGTATGGACGTGCAGACTTGTTACCTGGTGCGGAAGGTTGTGGGAGTGTATCCCACAAAATATTATATAAGTGTGACATGTAGTCACTTGATTTATTAAAGATTTAAAACCAAGTATGGAGATTGTGGTACTATCGTTAATGTGAGAATTTATGCCTGAATGGCACTCGGTTCATTTGGTTGTGGAATATGAAAGTTTGTTCCGGATTTGACGGTTGTTCTTATATGTCGTGAATAGGTCATTGTGGGTCCTTGAGAGGATATTTAGGCAAGCATGGTATGATCAGAATCGGTTGAGGTCCGTGGATGGATCTAAATGTGAATGTGGGCTCTATATCAGGCCGGATGTTATTCATGTCGTCAGCTATCCCGTGTAATCTATATTATACCAAGTGGGTTGTGAGGTGGTTTGATTATTCACAATCGTACTAACATCCTGTATGGTTTGTGGTATTATGTGAGCAGGATGGCTCTCGAGATGCAGGTCATATATCGCACCTTAGTGGTGCTTGAGCTTTATAGCGCATGACGCTACCCGTCTCCCCAATATTTGTATTATGCACTTGGCGTGCTTATTGATATTCGGGCATTTCGTGTGTATGAGCGTTACGGCTCGATATGTGTTTTCTTTAGATTATTATGTGTGGATCAGGTGGCATGCCGCCACGGGTATATGGTTGGATTGAGTGGCACGCCGCCACGGATATATTGATTGTATCGGGTGGCACGCCGCCACAGGTATCATGGTTGGATCGGGTTGCACGCCGCAACGGTATCCTGTGTGGATCGGGTTACACACCGCAACAGTATGTTATTGAGTACAGTTTCCCATATCTATTATTGCGTGGTTTGCTTCTCATTTCCTGAGGAAGGTTCATAACATCCTTTCGGTTGTTTAATTAGTTACGTAGGTTGAGTAGTTCTTTCCATAGTTCGTTTTTCCTTATGTATCGCCTTCGAGTTTGTAGCTTGTTGGCATATTGTGGCATCATACAAGATTTTTGGCAGTGTCTGAGGTGGCTTATTGCCTGAGCAGCTTGTACTGGGTGCGACGAGATTATTGGACCTGGGATCAGTCCGATCAGATTTATATGAAGCATATTAAAGAGTAAATATTGTTATTCAATCCAGAATGAGGTAATGGTTCTTGTCGGGAGGAGAGGATCCATAAATTATGATTCGGTAGGTGGTTATGAGTTCTACACATCTCTGTCGTGGCAGTATTGCAAGAGTTGGAACAGGACTTATATGGGTCATGAGGTGTGTTGTGAGCAGCAGATTTGTGGGATTTCGGCTGTTGTTATCAAGGGATGTTATTATGGTCATGTGAATTATGCGGTGCATGGTGTGGATTCCGCAAAGGTATGCAAACATGTATCGGTGCATCGTTTAGTGATTAATAGTGTTCGTATGTTGGAAACATACCAGGTAAAGGATTTCAAATGTTGGAATTTGGCTCTAAGGCTTATTTGACTAGATAAAAGTGAGGATTTTCAGGTTTGCTCGAGCAAATTTACTCAACTAGGTTATGGTAGCACGGGAAGGTGCACGAGGTGTTAAACAGTGATCTCAGACAACTCTAGAGCAGTTCTTAGCACGTTCGCGGACGAACGTATGTTTAAGTGGGAGAGAATGTAACAACCCGACTGGTTGTTTTGAGCTCTAACGCGTTATTCAGCAGTTTAAGACCCTGAGCAGCTTCAAGTCAGGTATTATGACTTGTACGCGTGGTCAGAATTTAATTTCGGGAAGTTCGGAGTTGATTTGAAAAGAAAGAATTCTTATTTCGGAAGCTTTAAGTTGGAGGAATTGACTATAGGGTGATTTTTCAGTAACCGACCTTAGAATCGGAATTTGAAGGTTCTAACAGGTTCGTATGATGACTTTGAACTTGGACATATGTTCGGATCAGGTTTTGGATGACCCGGGTACGTTTTGGCGCCTATTGTGGAAGTTGGCATTTTGGAAGGATTTCATAAATTTTTATTGGAGTGTATTTCAATGCTATCGATGTCCGTTGGGATTTCTGAGTCTGGGAATAGCTCCATATGGTGATGCTGGTATTGGGAGTGCATCCGGATGTTGATTTGGAGGTCTTTAGGTCATTTCGAGGTCACTTGGCAAAAGTTGGAACTTTGAAGGTTTTTTTGAGAAGTTTGACCGGAAGTGAACTTTTTGATATCGGGGTCGGATTCTGATTCCGGAAGTTGGAGTAGATCCGTAATATCAATTATGACTTGTGCGCAAAATTTGGTGTCAATCCGAGTAGTCTATGTATGTTTCGATGCATTTTGAGTGAAGAGAAGAACTTGAAGTTCATAAGTTTGATTCAATTGGTTTTGGGGTGCGATTCTTAGTTTTAATATTGTTTTGGGTGTTCCGAGAGTTCGAGCGAGTCCTCTATATGATTCTAAACGTGTTGGTATGTTCGGGCGGGGGCCCAAGTGTCAATCGGACGAGACTCGGACCAAGTTGGATGCTTGGAGTAACAGCTGAAGCTCCCAGATCTGTCATAATCGCACCTGCGCTTGGCCAGCCGCAGGTGCAGGCTCGCAGATGCGAGCCGCAGAAGAGAGAGATGGAGGAAAAGCCTCTACCACCATTCCTTCCGATACATTTGGCATGGTCATCCTTACTCGGTTAAAACGGGTGAGGAAATCCCTCGGCCCCTCTTCCGGAGACTGTTTAATAGCAAAGATGTCGTTTACTGTAGCCTCGACCTTCTTGGTCCTCAAAGGTTTCGATGGAACGTGCAGGCAGTTGTGAATACCAAGTTAATGTGCCTCCCATGAGGGTTTCGCCGAATATCTTTAGCAGAATGGAGGATACGTGTTCCTTGGCGAGGTCATTTTATTTCACGGCAGTGACGTAGTGGGTCACATGATCTTTGGGGTCGGTTGTGCCATCGTATATTTTCAGATAGGGTGACATCTTAAAGGTCTTTGGTATGGCATGTGGGGAAGCACTATAATTATACGGCTGCTCGACAAACCAACTAGCATCTCTCTTCGGCAATAGCTTAGGGGCTCCCGGTATTTTATTGACCCGTTCTTGGTGTTCTCTCATTTGGTCCCGAAGTGCCTTGTTCTCGTTTTTCATTTCCCCCATCCTTTTCAGAATGACCGTGAGAGCGTCGTCACCTGCATTGTTAACAACATTGTGAGTAAGACATGTCGTCGTGGGAGGAGGAGGGGGTTGATCATGTTGCTCGCCCACTGGTGGAATAACGCAAGTTCTCACGTTTTCTGCGGCCGCATCCCGAACGGGCTTATGGAGGACGATGGTCAGTGTATTAGTTAGCCAGGCCTTAAGGAGCTTCTTTATTGCTGGTGGTGCCTCCTCTACCATGGATGTGGAGACTGCCTTACCAAGAGATTTTGTGATGCTGCAGTGGGGAGGGTGATCCACCTCGCCTAGGAGAGGCATTGGGTATCGTGTCCTCGTCCACTGCTTCAGAGCTTTCATGGATGATGTTCATGAGGTTGGTTGGGAGGTCAATCATTATTCTCGTTCTTTCTTCTCTGTTACCTGTCATATTAGATCTATGTATGCGGAGAGAAAAAGGTTCTCGTTTTGGTTTTCTTTACGTTAGTGACCATGTCGATTGTAGATCTAGAAGAAACTAAAAGACTTAACTAGAAAATCCCCATAGACGGCGCCAAATTATTTGACCAAAAAGTGTAATTTTCGGCTAACTATTAAATTTAAGTAATAATGGGTTAAATCTAGTTAAAGATAATAATTCTATATGCAAATCTTGAAAACGTGTGGGAGATGGGAACAGATCCCGTAAAGGGTTGGTAACAATAAGTACAGAATATTCTTAAAGTGTGAGCAATAATAGAGGTGTAACTAGCAATAGATAATAATAAATGACATTTAAATAAATATGAGAAATGATTCACCCAATAATGGATGGATTGGACGAATGTTTCTCCTAACAATAATGAATGACAGATAGATCCAAGATTTGCTTGACCAACCCTCGGTTCTGGTGGAAAGGTGTGGAATAATACGAGCAAGAATCTTGATAAAAAGGTAATCTTTGTATTTTTACAAGAGAGAGAATCTTCTTCTGAAAAGTGTTCTTATCAAATGAATATTACATGCCCCTCTTTCTCTCTTTTTTTCCCTTATATATCTGACACATATCCCTAGCAAACCCTAATAGTATAAGTGCAGATACGTGATGCATGATATAGTGCATACTAACGTGCCCGTGCTCAAAGTATAGAACAAAGATAGAGATACATCATCACAAACATAATTAATATCATAATCATGCTATAACAATAGTAGTACCTAAGCGTATCTAGTAAGTAAAATTGCGTGAAAGCATAAGCATACTATCTCAAAAATAGTTACCGCCAAGAATACTCTCGTCCCCATATATATTAACAGTCAAAATACATTTCTAAAGCGGTTATGCAAAAGTAGAAATCATGCATTTAGAAAATAAACAATCAAGGCATATAAGATCTCCACTTTCCTCAATCTAAGATACAACTTCTTCACTGATTTTCGTGTTTAATCTCAGTCAAACACCTTTGTAGGTAAGAAGTCATAATCTTCAGAATGAGAAGGACATGTCTCACTTTGTAGGTTCTTTTATATATATATATATATATATATATATATATATATATATATAGTATTAGGGTGGGTATGCGCTTTGCGCGTGTAACCATATCAATAAGTACACGGTATTTAAAAATATGCATAAATATTATTAGGCAATGAAAATAATGAATCTTCTGTTGTTTCCGGTTAGCTAGCTCAAGAAATGAAGAAATCATGTCCTTCAAAAGTTTCCATATATCTTATTTTGATTAATGAGAACTTTTATGAAATATCTTATAAATATTTTCTGTGACCTAATACTGAAAGCAAAACACAAGATTACTTTTATTACAACTCTTTAAAGCTTGTCATATATACGACAAATTACAAATTGAATCTTTTGTTTTTTTGGAAATTTGGGAACGAAATATTTGGCCATATACCTCCTAAATATAAAGATATAATTAACTATTATACTGTCATATTTATGGATAAATGTTTAAGGGAAGAAATCAACTAAGATAAAAAATCTGTTTAAGGGAAGAAATCATCTTTTTCTCAATTCCAAACTTACTGACTGGGTTAGACTGCCAATCTTGTATATTCATCCAATGATTAGATGATTCATTATTATTATTATTATTATTATTATTATTATTATTATTATTTAATTTTATAATTGAAATGAGAATGTTGAGATGGATGTTTGGGCATACCAGGAAAGACAGTATTAGGAATGAAGTTATTAGGGACAATATAGGAGTGGCATCTGAGGACAAGTTGCGGGAATCGAGGCTGAGATGGTTCGGGCATGTGAAGAGGAGAGACGTAGATGCTCCGGTCAGGAGGTGTGAGAGTTGTCCATGGCGGGTCTGAGGAAGGGAAGGGATAACCCTAAGAAGTATTGGGAAAAGTTAATTAGGCAGGACATGTCATTGCTTCAGCTTACCGAGGATATAACCCATGATAGGAAGGTGTGGAGGTTGAGCATTAGGGTTGTAGGTTAACAGATAGTAGTGTGTTCCTCCTAGGCTGATCAGTAGTACTAGGACTATTTTTTTAATTTCATATTTATGGTTCTTTATTATTTCATGTTGTGGCATCCACGCCTGCTACCACGTTACTTTGTTGCTACTATTCTTTGCTACTTGGTTGCTTTATTTTCATTGTTCTTTGAGCCGAGGGTTTATCGAAAATTGTCTCTCAACTTTTATGATGTACGGGTAGGTATGCATACACATTACCTCCCCAAACCCCACTTATGGGATCAAATTGGGATTTTTGTTGTTATTGTTGTTCTTAATTTTATACTTGGGTGACAACATACCTCACCCTCGTATTTACTATGGTACATGTGAAATTCACTTGGGCAAAGTTTTATTTAAGCAAAAAAAAAAAAAAAGATATTGGCCTAAGTGAAGGTTAGTTTTGAAGATTGACAAAGGAAGCTCAAGCATGAACCAGGTACATCCATTGTGTGCATAGACACGGGCAGATTCGAGCATGTGGGATGCACGTGAAGGAGATAAGCTTAACTTGGTCTAACTAATATCTCCTTATCGAAAAGGGTTGCATAATTGATAAGGAGAATGACTCATTAATCAAAGAGAACACTATCCAAGATAAAGAAAAGAGTTAGAGGTTGAGATCAACTAGAACTATTCCACCAAGGAAGAGTAGCATTAGAACTCTAGTTATTTTCTACTCTACTAACTTTATAAATCGCAGGATGTTCTCATTCTACAAAAAATGCACAAAAGCAAAAGTTAAACGTGAATTGAGAGCAAAATAGCAAGGCATTTTGCAAGCAGTTCGTGTGTGATTCAAGTGTGGAACCTGAAGCTACATGAACCAGATAAAAGAACCAGTTTCAAGTGTCTGTCTTTTATTCTAGTTCAATTGTAGTAGGTGTTTTTATAGTGTACCTTTCAGCTTTATCTAGAGGCAATTTTAATAGATACTCAGAGTATTCAAGTTAGAGTTAACTTGAAGTTGTCGCAACAGTTAGAGGTTGTGTGACACAACGGGATTAGAGTTAATTCTAGGTTTACAAAAGTGTTTTGTAAATGTAATTTTTAGCTCAGTGATTTAGGAAGAGTTTTAAAAAAATCCTACTGGAAGTAGGTCGTGGTTTTATTCACCTTTTGAGCCAGGTGTTTATAATGTAAAAATCTTTGTGTTCTTTAATTTCTGCATTTATTATTCTGCAACGGTAGTATAAGGAACACATANAAAATAATTGTATTCTTTACTTTCCCCATTTACTATTTCAGCAATAGTAGGTTAAGGAACACTTGGAAGAACCAGGTCCTTCCATAATCAGTTTAAGTGAAAAAATGGATACCACACAAATCACCCCCCCACCTCTTGTGTGGTATTGAAGCTAAAACATCAATTGGTATCAGAGCGGGTTATCCTTGAAGAGGCTAACACCTTAGGAGATGATCAAGATGAGTGCACCACTTGAAACTGGGAAGGGCAATTCACTGCTAGGCCACCACTTTTCAACGGCCAGTATTACTCTTGGTGAAAAAACAGGATGAGAGATCACATCATATGAGAAGACTATGATCTATGGGACATTGTCACAGATGGTCCATTGGCTACCATAAAGATAAATGCCAAAGGAGAAGAGGTGCCAAAAACAAGAGCTGACTGCACTGTTGACGACTTGAGAAAATGGGAGAAGAATGCTAAAGCCAATAAATGTCTTGTTTGTGGACTCGGTCCACATGAGTACAATAGAATCCAAAGTTGTACCACTGCTAAGGTAATTTGGGACACTTTGCAAGTGGCCCATGAAGGAACACCTCAAGTGAAGAGTTCCAGAGGAACAATACTATATTCTCAATATGAGAATTTCACCATGAAGGAAGGGGAAACCATCCAAGAGATGAATACAAGGTTCACCACACTGACAAATGAACTTAAGTCTCTTGTAAGGATAATTTCTGAAGAAGACAGAGTAGAAGATTTTGACAAGAGTTCTGCCAGTTACTTGGGAGAGCAAAATCACTTCCATTCAGGAATCAAAGAACATTGTCACTCTTAGGTTGGATGAGCTAATTGGAAATCTCACTGCTTATGAACTAAGAAGGCAAACCATGAAAATGGATGCACCCAAGAAGTAAAGGAGCCCGGCACTCAGAATCACTGAAGGTTCTGATCTAGAGGAAGATGAAATGGCTATGATCACAAAGGACTTCAAGAAGTACCTAATGAGAGGAAAGGGTTCTTCAAGAAGTGGGGGCTACAGCAAACCAAGGGTTACTGAAAAACAGACCAATGAGGGTTGCTACAAGTGTGGAAAAACTAATCACCATCAAAAATTGCCCTCAATAAAAAATTGAATGGAAGAAGAAAAGAGCTGAACGAATAAACAAAAAGAAGGAACATGTTCATCCTAAGAAGAACAAAGGATCAAACAAAGCTATAGTTGCTGCTTGGGGAGAAAGCTCAGATGAGGACTCAGATGATGAAGATGGAGATAAATAATCACTTATGGCAATTGGAGAATCCGATGAGAAATCTGAAGTAAGTATAATCCATCTAAAAGACAAGATTAAGTTTTTGTCCATAAAGAAAGGCTATGTGAGTTACTTCTAGATTTCATTGATGAATTTGAGGATATAAACAATGAAAAGGAACAGCTGTCTAAGGAATGTATGATTTTAAATGCAAAATATAAGAACCTGGAACTTAGAGTTAATGAGACTGTAAGTGAAAATACTGCTCTAAAGAACCAGGTTCATGTATTTGAATCAAATGTCCTAGAACTTAGATCTGAAAATCTAAAACTGAAATTAGGAACAAGTAAGAAGACAGTTGATTGCACACAACTCACTCTAGAAGAAAATGTAGGTAAACTAAAAGATGAGTTGTATAAGAAGGATGAGCAGGTAAGAATTTTGACAGAGGATCTAGGCAAGGTCAAGCATGAACTAGACAGAACTCGTAAATGGAACAGGTCCTTCGATGCACTGTCATGGCTACAGGAACAACATAGTAGCAATAGAAGAGGAATTGGCTTTGGGAATCTGCTGCCTAAATGGAATCCCAAAAGCAAGTATCTCACACTTCCTGAGAACAAAATTTACACACACTGTGGTAAGACTTGTCACTATCAAAGTGAATGCGCTGCAAAAGAAAAGGCTAGTCAAAAGAATAAAAAGTTTGTTCAAGGAACAAATAGGCTGCCAGGTTGGGCTAAAAAGAATTTGATTCATCCTTCTGCCTATAAAAAGGGACCCAAACTAGTTTGGGTTTCTAAGACTAACCTCTGATTTCTTTTTGCAGGTCCAAATGAAGGGGAGCAGCCAAATATTGTACATGGATAGTGGCTGCTCAAAGCACATGGCAAGAAGCAAGAACCAGTTCCTTTCACTTGAGGACCTCAAAGGAGGTAATGTCTCCTTTGGAAATAGGAATAAAAGTGAGATAATTGGGGTTGTTAAGGTAGGTAAGATTTACTGTCACTCGATTGAGAATGTCTATTTGATAGACGGCTTAAAATACAGTCTAATTAGTGTATCACAATTATGTGATAGAGGTAACTTAGTAGAATTCAACTCTATTAAATGCTTTGTGATTAATCTTACCACGGACAAGATTATTTTGCAGGGAAAGAGAGCGAACAATATATATATATTGTAGATCTGTCCACACTGTTGGAAAATGATCCCATCATTTGGCACAAGAGACTTGGACATGCAAGTCTGAGTCAACTCAACAAATTAGTCTCCAAGGACTTGATGATAGGACTGCCTAACATCAAGTTCATGGAAGACAAAGTTTGTGCGGCTTGTGCAAGGGGGAAGCAGGTAAGATCTTCCTTTAAATGCAAGAAAGTAGTAAGTACCACCAAAACGATGGAACTAGTCCATATGGATCTCTATGGTCCAATGAGAACATTAAGCAGATGTGGAAAAAGATATGTGATGGTGCTTGTTGATGATTACTCTAGGTTTACTTGGACATTTATTTTAACATCTAAAGATGAAGCATTTGACATGTTCACTTCTTTTGTTAGAAAAACTCAGAAACAACTAGGTAATCAACTTGCATCAATTAGGTCTGATCATGGCACTGAATTTAAAAATACTAAATTTGCTGAATTCTATGATGAGAATGGCATAGATCATAATTTTTTCTGCTCCTAGGACTCCACAACAAAATGGAGTAGTTGAAAGAAAGAATAAGACACTTGAAGATATGCCTAGGACTATGCTTCTTTCTAGTAAACTGCCCTATAGCTTTTGGGCAGAAGCTGTAAATACTGCATGCTACATCATAAATAGGTGCATGATCAGACCTCTTGTTGAGAAGACTCCCTATAAGTTACTTAAAGGGAGAAAACCAAATATATCCCATCTTAGGGCATTCGGATGCAAGTGCTTTGTGCAAAACAATGGTAAAGACTCCCTAGGTAAGTTTGATCCCAGAAGTGATGAAGGAGTATTCTTGGGATATTCTTTACATAGTAAAGCTTATAAGGTCTATAACAAAAGAACTATGTGTGTTGAAGAAAGTGTTCATGTGGTTTTTGATGAAACTAACATTCTTTCTGAGAGACAAGAACATGATGTTGAAGCAAGTGGGCTGGTGAGAAACTTAAATGAAAACACAGCCCAAACTGAAGCTGCACTAGAGGAAGGAACAGGTGATGGAACAGGTTCTTCCACACAGGGAAACATGACAGGGGGAATAAAACAAAGAGGAAAGGATTCTCAATACTCAAGGGAACCTGTCCATGAACCTGTTCCACAGCAACAAAGCATTGAAGGAACATCAAAGGGAAACCAGTTGGTTGTTAAATCCTACAAGTATCAAAGTTCTCATCCCATTGAGAACATCATTACTGATCCAACCTCTGGAATCAAAACGAGATCTTCATTAAAGAATCTTTGTGCCTTTGATACTTTCTTATATCTTATTGAACCTAAAAATATTGTTGAAGCTTTGCAGGATGCAGACTGGGTAAATGCAATGCAGGATGAACTCACCCAATTTGAAAGGAGTCAAGTTTGGCATCTGGTACCAAGACCCTTGGACATATAAGTAATTGGCACAAAATGGGTCTTCAGAAACAAACTTGGTAAAGATTGAACTATTACAAGGAACAAGGCAAGATTGGTGGTTCAACGATATATCCAGGAGGAGGGCATAAACTACGATGAAACTTTTTCTCCAGTTGCAAGGTTGAAAGCAATAAGACTCCTTATAGCCTTTGGTGCTTACATGAAATTCACCCTTCACCAGATGGATGTCAAGAGTGCCTTCCTCAATGGCTATCTAAAGGAAGAAGTGTTTGTCAAGCAACCTCCGGGGTTTGAAAGCAAGGAGAGTCCTGATCATGTGTACAAATTTGACAAAGCACTTTATGGGCTCAAGCAGGCGCCAAGAGCATGGTATGAAAGATTATCAAAGTTTTTGCTTGAGCATGACTACAAGAGAGGTAAAATTAACAATATTTTATTCTTGAAATAAAAAGGTAAAGATCTATTGGTAGTTTAGATATATGTTGATAATATAATCTTTGGAGCAACTACTGACAAGTTAAGTAAAGAATTTGCAAAACTAATGGGGAGTGAATTTGAAATGAGCATGATGGGTGAGCTTAATTTATTTTTAGGCTTACATATTAAACAATATTCAAATGGAACTATGATCCATCAGCAGAATTATGTAAAAAAGTTGCTTAAAAGGTTTTAAATGGAAGATTCCAAAGAAATTGACACTCCTATTGCAACAGCTACAAAGTTGGATATAGATGAACCTGATGCATCTGTTGATCAGAAGTTGTATAGGGGAATGATTGGCTCATTATTGTATCTCACTGCTAGTAGACCTAACATTGTTTTCAGTGTAGGCCTTTGTACAAGATTTCAGGAAAATCCGAAGGAGTCTCACTTAACCGATGTCAAGAGAATTTTGAGATATCTAAAAGGCACCATTGATCTTTGTTTTGGTATCCAAAAGGTAGTAATTTCAATCTTGTGGGATATGGTGATGCTAATTATGTAAGGTTTCTTGTGGATAGAAAGAACACCTCGGGTATGGAACACTTTCTTGGCTCATGTCTTGTGTCTTGGGCCACCAAAAAGCAAACTTCAGTGGCCTTATCTACTGTTGAAGCTGAGTATGTTGAGGATGCCTCATGTTGTGCTCAATTGTTATGGATCAAACAGAAATTAATGGACTTTGGAATTGATGTTGGTTGTATCCCCAGTTGTTTATAACACTAGTGCAATTAGTATGACCAAGAACCCGGTTCATCACAAGAGAATTAAGCACATAGATGGCAGGCATCACTTTTTGAGGGATAACTATGAAAAGGGATTGATCACTGTGGAATTTTGTATTACTGACAAGTAAATTACTGACATCTTCACAAAAGCCCTAAGTAGAGATCACTTTGAAAGGAACAAGTTAGAATTAGGGATGATTAAGATCAACTACAAGGACCAGTTCAGAACTCACAACGAGAGAACAAAAATTAGTTAGAAAATCTGGAAATTGTGTAAATAACTAGATTAATTTTTGCTCAGTCTCATACTGTAAATAGTATACTCTTGTGTCATGTGTTAAAATGACTCTTTAATATCTAATGATATTTTCTCTATTTTGGAAAATTTAGACATGCATAAGAGGATTTCCAGTGAAGAACCTGGTTCATCAATCAATGTTGGTTCATCTAGATAANCAGTGAAGAACCTGGTTCATCAATCAATGCTGGTTTATCTAGATAACACGGTATGTTTTCTACACTCTACACAATTTGAAATAATAATATTTGAATCATGAGCAAAGTTCTACCTAAGTCCAAATTTCTCTTAAACTTATCCAATTAAATTGAACCAGTTCCGTTCACCAAACCAAATTAAAACACCTATATTCTAGGGACGACTCCACCATATATTCAAAACTAACATTGCAGTTTGATTAGACTTCTAATTACACCATTTGGTTCTGATGAGCCTGCCATTACCCATTAATTACCCCTTTGGTTCTGATGAGCCTGCCATTACCCATTAATTACCCCTTTCTTTAAATTGATCATCATCTTCTCTGCCTTCTCTTCATAATTCTCAAACCGTCGAAAATTCTTTCCATCTTTCATTCTCCAAATTTCAATCTACCTCTCTTCCTTCTTCCATAACCAAGCACAAAATGACTAATCCTTCTGATAACCCCGGTATACCCCCACCATGCTCTTAATCTTCAACCACTCCCCAGCCTAAGAAAAGAAGAGTAAAAATGCTTGCTCGCAAGACTGCGGCTGGAAGTGCGTTATCAAAGAAATTAAACGCACAACTAAAATCTGGCCAAGACCAAGAACCCCAGAACTCTGACGAATCCTTCAAGTCTACGACTGCGGGGGGTAGAAATTGGGTCTTTTGATACTGAATAGGTAACCTTCAGTCCAAATACTACTACTGAGGTCATTTCTGAGTTGGCTGAAAATCTGGAGAATAGGTTTATTTTGGTTGGATCTGTGGTGGATGTAGAAACTTTTGAGTCTAGAAAAAGAGGTGATAAAAATAAAAAAGGAGAGTGAGGGTGCTCGTAGTGAAGAAAGGGGAATGGGTAAAAGAGTGGTTGATTCTTCACCCACTCCTGATAGAATGGCTATTTGTGGAGCAGATAATATGGAGGGAAGTGTCAAGAAAACAGAGGCAAGTATGTTTGGAGAAGCTGCTGAAGGGCTGGTTAAACTTGGGCAAAATGTAGATGAACCCGGTTCATCAGTTGAAGAAACCCTCACATAACTATTAAAGAAAGTAGGAGACAGCTACAACCCCAAGAAGAAGAGAACTTCCAAGACTAAGTCCCCTGGCACTGCTAGGGCTAACAAGAAAAGGAAGGTTGCCCCTTCTAACATTGTTGAAAGTCGTCCCTCACGAGGAAGAGCCACAAGAAGTCAGCTAAAGCAGAATGAGGAAGTGTAGCAAAGAGTCTTTAAAGGAAAAAAAAGGGTGGACAAAGGGAAGAAGAAAGTAAGGCTGTTGATATTGATGAGATGGACCTGGTCCATCAAGATGAGGATGTGATTGCAGAAGTGGAGGTTCATATTCCTAAGCCCAAGAAAGCCAAGACTTCCACTAAGAAGTCTACTTCTATGTCAAAGTCTGTGGAACCATCCACTCTAGCAAAAAGGACCAGGTCTGCAGTAAAAATCAAACAAGTAAAAATTACTGAAGAAGAGGAATGGAGTGGAGAAGAGGACGATGAATCAAACAGTGAAAAGGACAAGATGGCCAAGTTTGGCAAAAGAATAATTCTGAAGGGTAGACTCCTTAGGAATTTGGAGGAAGGGATGGTGCTGCTGTTGGAAAAATTAGAAGTGCAAGGCTGGAAGGACATGGTCCTTCAGATAGATGGCAGGTTGGAAAGGGGTAAAATTATTGAGTTCATGGCAAATGCTGAAGTGAATGATGGAAGGGTTACCAGCCTGGTGAAAGGGGTGCAAATTTCTTTCGCTAAAAAGGAGCTGGGTCAAATTCTAGGCGTACCTGCTGAGGGGTACAATGATTACACAAAGTTGAAATAGACAAGTCTGGAAAACCTTCCCACTGCCCTTGCCATCACCATAAAATTCAGTGACAATGAGGAGGAACGTGAGCCCAAGGCTGTGTACAAAAGTGAAATGAAGCCACCCCACAAGGTGCTATTTGACTTCATCAACAAGTGTGTTCTGTCTAGGCAGGAAAGGAAGCACATTGCCAACTTTATGGACTTGGTTTTGATGGAATACTTGGATAGAGGGAGGCAGATTAACTGGTCTGGATTTATAGTCCAGCTTCTTGATATGGTTATCAATGTCTCCAAGGCTCATGCCATTCCGTATGGCTTCATTCTCACAGTTGTGCTTGCACACTATAAGGTGCCCATGAAGAAGTGGGAGATGGCTACAAGCAAAAATTACTTTGGGGCTAACACTCTGATTGCTTGTGATTATGAGGTCCATGCCACTCCAAATAAACCCGGTTCATCCAAAAATGCACCAGTTAATAGCAAGGTAAGAGCCTTGGTGCAGGAGAGTGGGTAAAGGAGGCTGAGATAGCAAGGCTGAAGACACGGTTGGCTGAGGTAGAGTTTGAGAGAGATGCTCTCAGAACTGAACTAGCAAGGGAAAAGGAGAAAAATGATGGAATTCTCCAACACATGCTGAAACTTCTCCAAGCCAAAAATCAAGCCCCTAGTTCTTCCAAGCCTTAAACTCCTAGCCCAGTGTAGACCTTTCAGTGACCCAGTTTGGGATATTTCTTGTTTGCTTATGTTTTCAGTATTTTTATTTTGTTTTTGTGTTTTGTGGAAGAATCATATCAACTATCAATGAAATTTGTTGGTTTTTGCTCTAATTGTTTGTTTATATTTCTCTGATAGTTTAAATTCTTAGCTTGATTATTGATGATTAATCCATGAATGCATTAGAAGTATCCCCAGTGGTCATGAGTAAGTTTTAAAATCTGAGAATCACACATTTGTTATGCAACTTTTCGATGATGCCAAAAGGGGAAAAAGGTACAAGTACAGGTTGTGCTTGAACAATGTTGTTTATAACCTAATGAACCTGGTTTTTTATGATAAGTGATAAAAGAAAAAATATTTCTAACATTGTGTTGATGTTGAGCTAAGTTGAAACAGGGCCTAAACTTATGAAAAGCAAAGAGTTTGTCATCATCAAAAGGGGGGAATTTGTTGGCCTAAGTGAAGGTTAGTTTTGAAGATTGACAAAGAAAGCTCAGGCATGAACCAGGTCCATCCATTGTGTATATAGACACGAGCAGATTCGAGCATGTGGGATGCACGTGAAGGAGATAAGCTTAACTTGATCTAATTAATATCTCCTGATCGAAAAGGGTTGCATAATTGATAAGGACTCCTTAATCAAAGAGAACACTATCCAAGATAATGGAAAGAGTTAGAGGTTGAGATCAACTAGAACTCTTCCACTAAGGAAGAGTAGCATTAGAACTCTAGTTATTTTCTACTCTATTAACTCTATAAATCGCAGGATGTTCTCATTCTACAAAAAAAAGCACTAAAGCAAAAGTTAAACGTGAATTGAGAGCAAAATAGCAAGGCATCTTGCAAGCAGTGCGTGTGTGATGCAAATGTGCGAACCTGAAGCTACATGAACCAGATAGAATAACCAGTTCCAAGTATCTGTCTTTTATTCTAGTTAAATTGTAGTAGGTGTTTTCATAGTGTACCTTTCAGCTTTATCTAGAGACAATTGTAATAGGTACTCAGAGTATTCAAGTTAAAGTTAACTTGAAGTTGTCGCAACAGTTAGAGGTTGTGTGCCACAACGGGATTAGAGTTTATCCTAGGTTTATAAAAGTATTTTGTAAATGCAGTTTTTGGCTCAGTGATTTAGTGAAGAGTTTTGAAAAAATCCTACTAGGAAGTAGGTCGTGGTTTTATTCACCTTTTGAGCCAGGTATTTTTCACGTAAAAATCCTTGTGTTCTTTAATTTCTGCATTTATTATTCCGCAACAGTAGTATAAGGAACACATAGAAGAACCAGGTCTTTCTATAATTTGTGCACGCAAAAAATTGGAGACCATACAAATCACCCCTCTTGTGTGGTATTGAAGTTAAAACATCAAAAGAGATGAATAAATTTAACCTTTGATTTTTCTGTCACATAGCAATTGACTACCATTAGATCTACTTCATTCGCCGGCAACATTGCTTGTTTCTTTTCAGTTTTTCGATTAAAAATTTTTAACTAAAAGAGAAAACACAAATAATTATCAAAATAGGATAACGCATTGGCAATTGTTGCATTTTAGCTATGCCTTTACATGTATAAACAATTAATATAGTCCTGTCACACATCTCTTTTACGGGGAAATGAGTTTTTACTATTAAAGCGACGTTATTTGAAATAAGATTATTTATTTATTTAAAGAGTCGTCACTTGAAATTATTTATTTTTGGTGTTTCAAGTCATCGATTTTATTTAAATCCCAATTCAAGGAAAGTTTTGACTCCGAATTATGGTCCGCGAACACAGAAGACCAGGTAAGAAATTTGTTAGCTCGGGAGAAGGTGTGAGGCACTCTCGAATTATGTGGCTCTAGCACGGCCGCTTTAATAATTATACATAGATTTACTAATTCTAAACATTTTGTGTTATAGGAAAATTTATGCACTTTTGCCTTAAACCGCTTTTAATTACTTGATTATTCGTAATTATGAAATTATCTTGAAATGAGTCATTCGTACATGTACTCATTTTGTTTGGTGCATTAAAAATCATGTCACGCGTGCGTGTATACAATTGATAATACTTTTATTATTATTAAGATTGTTTCGCACAAAGTTGCACAAACGCATACCTTTATTTTAATTTTGAAAATCGTAACTATGTCACGCGAGCGTATACATAATCACGATAATTTATTTATTATTTATTAATATGCGCCTAAATCAGCTGGGTTTGGGACAGTTTCATGGCTTTTCGAGCTGGTTTTTTGGAAGTTAAAATGGAGGGGATGAGTGTAGTTTCATTGGTGGTTAATGGCTCGAGAAGAGAGGCTATAGAACTTTTCCCGTCCTTTATCTTTTTGTTCCCCGTTTTGGCTCTAAGAATGCCCTTTTCCTTGCGGATTCTAAGAAATTGAATGGCCCCGTCACGTGTGTATGTGCAGCTGAAGTGAGGAATTGTGCCAAAGTTTCTTATCAAGGATAAAAGAAAATCTTTGAAATGGGACAATTCTTGTTTGATTTCCTTTTTTGTTGATTTTCATTTTTTTTCTTTCTTTTTAGTTAATAAAATAAAATATTACTCTTACTTTATTAATATAGAAACATAAAAAGTTGCTAACTACTCAAAATTCATTTATTAAAATCCTTAAACTTAAATAGAGTAGACCCGTTAAAAACATATTTTTTGGAAACTTTTTCTTTCTTTTGAAAACGAGAACACAATTAATATGTAAAATTGTGACTATTTTTGTTGTTTTCAATTTATCTAAAATAAACCTATAAAAGGGTGAAATAAAACTAAAATATTACAGATGGCCGGGGATCGATTCCCCCATCAATGCCTTTTGGGTTGAATTTGTCGCACGGGACTTGTCTAGTGCGGTTTTCATTACATGTGTGATTTGCAAGCTATTACACGGAGGGTTTACCTAGTGCGCACAAAATGATCACCACAGAGTATTCACCCGAAGGGTAGAGGTTGTAGTGGCTGCGGGTTTCTCCTCTAACAAAAAGAACTAAACTATTAAAATTAAATACAAAAACTATTTAAATACTAAAAAGTGATAAAAATCCAATTATGATAAAAAATTAGGTGCTCACATAGGCAAATCACCTAAAACTTTCTTCGCACATTTCCGAGAGCCCTAACTTGTGACTCAATATACACACAAGTTCTCAAAGTATTGATGTTTAACAATTACAACTACAGTACAAATCTTAAGGTGTCTTGTTCTTCAGTTGTTTGGGTGGTAACAATCAATAAAAATTAATCTTTAATTATGTAATTTATATTAACTTAAAGAAATAAATTCAGGAGAATACTGTAATTAACAATCAATAAAAATTAATCTTTAAATATGAAGTCCTGATAAGGAGAATACTGTAATTTATGAGACTAGGATAATGTATATAAATTCAGGAGTATGAACTTCTCTTTATGCCTCGTTATCAAACACATGTAATTACGAGATCATGCCAACATGAAGGAAGGGCTTAGCGTTAACATACCTGAGCTGATTCTCTTGACAATCCCTTTAACACCCGTTGATTGCGACAACACGTAACGACAGATCGAAGTAGGGGAAAATCCGTATGATATTCTTGATAAAGATTGTACCGTACTCCCTTAAAATTATAAATTCTGTTGCTATTACGTAGTATAACTTCGTATGAATTTCTTGGCGGGAGATTCATCACTTTGTAGATTAGATTAAGCACCTCTCTTTTGTGAAGTGACTCACGTTACTAACATTTTATTTTGCTGAAGCAATGTATATTTCTATGGAGATCATTACTTGGAGATGGGAGGAGATGGGCATCTCTTATTTGGTGAATTTTTTACCAAAATCTTACATATCTTTTGTTGAATTTAAGAAGCCTTTTTATGGCCCAGCTAAGAGGCCCTCTAAAGGTGCAATTCAATTCAAGAGTCACTAATTGAATAGTGGCTTCAACGTTTTGGGCCTTTTAGGCCTTATCCCATAATCATAATTATTTACTAATCTTCTTGATTATCTTATTAATCTCTCACTGACCGATAATTACCTAATTATTCACATAATTAAGAATTCTCTCAAATTACTTAAAATGCTACTCACTTTTAACACACTTTTTACACCTTGCTATCATGGTCATGTGGTACCTTGTATGGCAATAGTCCATAAATATCGGGTATTTTAGCTCGGGCCGCATTCTATCCCAAAATATCAAACTTCGACAAAATTCACTTTCTTCGATTTGCATATCCTCTCACCTTCACAAATTTACTCATCACTTATTTGAAATAGCATTATACTTATAATCCCAAAATAATCTCATTCCTTAACTTATGTCGATTAACTTATGACGAAACTCTAACGTAAAATAATACGGGATGTAACGTCTTATTTCCGAGCTTCATCAATTTATTTATGGCGTACTTTCACCTACAAAAATATGGTGTGTAACAGATTGAGCGTGATTCGAGGTAAGTGGCTTGTCTAACCCTATGTGGGAAAAATTTTCCTAGGATTTGATATTGTTGTAATATTTTGCGATATATGAGCGTCGTGAACGCGAGGTGACGAATGAGTACACGGGCTAAATTTGGAAATATCGGTTCTTGCTGAGTAATCTTCTTTTAAATTCTTTAACTGAGTTTCCTTAGTATATGTAGTGATCATGAATAGCCTAGTATCACATGTATACGTGTCTTAACTCTTACTTGCAATATGTGCAACATTCTTAGCTGAATTACCTATTTTCCTTGATTTGATTTAAATCTTTAATTGTAAGATTTCTGGCTGAAAGTTTTGTTGTTCCTCCAATTACCTGTTGCATATTTATTTTGGGACTACCAGGTAGCTCCTCGGAGATCCTCATGTACTGCATATTTATTTTGAATTACGAGGTAATTCCTCGGGAGATCCCCATGTACTCCATATTTATTTTGGGACTACGAGGCAGTTCCACGGGTGATCCCCTTGTACTGCATATTTATTTTGGGACTACGAGGCGGTTCCTCGGGAGATTCTCTTATACTGCATATTTACTTTGGGACTGTGAGCACCTAATTTTTTACTATATTTAAATTTTTATCACCTTCTACTATGTAAATAAGTTGTGAACACCTAATTTTTGACTATATTTGAATTTTTATCACCTTCTACTATGTAAATATTTTAAGAATTTAATATATATATTTTAGCTTTGTTACACTTTTATATATATATA
>AWOL01S0015347.1:12344-22578 GCA_000715115.1 Nicotiana otophora | reverse complement strand
CAGCTGAGGCACTATCAAGGGGATTGAATGCACTTCACTTGAATTTATATTTTGTGGCTATGGGTTACTAAAGTGGAGTCCTAAGATTAATCACTTATCATACGCAGATGATACCATCATTTTTTCTTCATTGGATGCCACTTCGCTTCAACTGATCATGGATGAACTAAGTGCCTATGAAGCTTCCTCTGGACAGTTGATAAATAAGGCAAAATCAGCAGTGTATCTACATCANAAGGTGATCCATTGTCGCCTACTCTATTCATATTCAGCTGAGGCACTATCAAGGGGATTGAATGCACTTCACTTGAATTTATATTTTGTGGCTATGGGTTACTAAAGTGGAGTCCTAAGATTAATCACTTATCATACGCAGATGATACCATCATTTTTTCTTCATTGGATGCCACTTCGCTTCAACTGATCATGGATGAACTAAGTGCCTATGAAGCTTCCTCTGGACAGTTGATAAATAAGGCAAAATCAGCAGTGTATCTACATCATTCAGCAAGTGAAGAAGTTGTGGAGAAGGTACAAAGGATCACTGGAATTGGTCGTCATGATTTTCCATTCATTTATCTTGGATGTCCTAATTTTTACACAAGAAGGAAGATGGTTTTTATCAAGGACTCATTAATAAGGTACTCAATAAATTGCAATCTTGGAAAGGTAAGTTGTTGTCGATTGGAGGCAGGGCAGTTTTAATACCCCATATTTTGCAAAGTATGCCAATCCATTTGCTCTCAGCTGTCAATCCTCCTGCTTTCGTGATCAATAAGCTGCACAAATTATTTGCAAGGTTGTTTTGGAGTAATTCAGTAGATGGAAGAGAGAAACACTGGACATCTTGGGATAAACTATGCCTGCCATGTGAGGAAGGGGGTGTAGGCTTTCGATCTCTAAATGATGTATCAAAAGCTCTTTTTTGTAAGTTATGGTGAAACTTCAGAACTAAATCATCTTTATGGAGCTCTTTCATATGTCAAAAGTATTGTAAGAAGATGAACTCATTGATGATGCCTTGGAGACATGGATCACATGTTTGGAGGAAGATGTTAGAAGTAAGGGATCTTCTTGAGCATCACATATTATGGAAACCAAGAATGGGATCATCGCTTTTTTGGTTTGATAATTGGACAGGATTGGGAGCTCTTTATTTCGTTACACCTCCAGATTTCTTTTGTGACGAATCAATTCATAATATTTATGATGTGGTGCAGCAGGGGACATGGGATGAAGACAAAGTAAGACAAATATTGCCACATGATTTTGCCTCACATATTCTGGAAAATGTGAAACTTCCAGATTCAATTGATGTACTGGACAAACCAATATGGTCTCTTGAAACTTGAGGTGAATTTACAGTAAAATCTGCATTGGAATTTTTGAGGAGTAGAAGAGATACTGCCATCACATATAAGAATATATGGGTAAAGGGGCTTCCATTTAAAATTTCATTCTTTATGTGGAAATTGTGGAGAGGAAAACTACCATTAAATGATCCTATTCGAATGATGGGGTATTGTATGCCTTCATGATATTGGTGTTGTGTGAATTCAGAGAAAGAAACAGTAGCACATATATTTTTCAAATCATATGCAGCTAGGAAGGTGTGGTCATACTTCTTATCCTTTGCAGGATATCTTTTGAGGGATTAAATCTGCACCAAACAATTGTGAAATGCTGGACAGTAAAGGTGATTCCAAGGCTTCAACCAATATTTCAAGCTCTACCTTGCATTATAGTTTGGGAGTTATGGAAGAGAAGAAATAGCTACAAATATGGAGATTTGGTGTCTATTAATAGAGTTGTGTACCAAGTATCAACCACAATCTAGTCGCTTGTCAAGGTGAGAAATCCATGTATTCGAAATGTGCCATATAGGTGATCAGGCATTCTGTAAATGATGGAGAATTACACACCTAGACTGAAGGTGAATAAGGTACTGTGGGAGTTTCCAACGGAAGGATGGATAAAAATCAATACTGATGGGGCATCAAGGGGCAACCCAAGCAGGAGTACAATTGGTTATGTGCTAAGGGATGAACATGGAGATATTATATATGCGATAGGCAAGGAAATTCAAGAAGTGACAAACACAGTAGCAGAGGCAATGGCAATTCTTGAGGCCTTGCAGTACTATATGCATAATGATTTATCTAATATTTGGCTCTAAACAGATTCTATGTTGCTAAAAAAGGTTATCAAAGGAATTTGGAAACCTCCTTGGATTATTGATAAGCAGGTCAAGAAAAAAAAAGAAATGCTGGAGGTATGTACTGGTAGAGTATCTCACATTTATAGGGAAGGGAACAAATTGGCGGATCATTTAGCAAATTACGCTTTGGATGTTGGATCTATTGAATGCCATGGATTTCACCTTCTAGACATATATGGGAGGAGGATTGTGAATGATGACAAATTACAATGTCCATATTTGCGTGTCAAGGTTGCAAGAAGTTAGGAGGGAAGGGGGAAAGGAGTTCTATGGGGAAGGATAAGAGCAGGGATGTCATGATGGATCACCATTCTCAAATCTTTATAGAGGAGAGGGTGGTGATTTTGGTTTATGCTAACAATGTTTACTGTTTTGCTAAAGACGACACTGTGTCCATGACTTATCTTTTGGTCCAAGCTCATAGGGTGGTATTAACACTTAGTATTCATTCCCTTGAAGGAGTACCAAAGATAAGCAGAAGCATGGAAGCAAGGAGACAATCGAGCTTTATATGTTCCAGCAGTGCCATGTTGAATCCAAAATTAGAAGGCCATATGCTAGGGTCACACACACATAGCACTGCACAAATCTATAAGGAGTCACAGCTCAAAGGGAGGACACAATTGAAGACTAAACTCAGCAGAACACCTCCCAGAACAAGTCCAGCTGAAGGCTCTGCACGCATAAGGACATTGCCCAAACTTTTCTTTGCATCATTCATGAGAGGTATGTGTCTTTGGCAAAACAATTTGGGAACAAATAAGGTGTTATGGCATATCAACTCCTCAAAGGTTCAGGAAGTGAGGTATCCAGGTTTTCACTCAGATCAACAGTGGAAATCACACGCAAATCTCATTAAAATGTACTGGTTTAATTGTGTACAATTCTGGTGCATGGTGGAAACTAGTAAGCATGTGTGTGGAAGTGATTGTTTATGGATCAAAAATCCAAAAGATTCTAAGAATCCAACAGCACAAACAGGAAGACATGCAAAAATCATGGTAGAACACCTTGGTGCTGAAGGAGCACACATAGTCAATCTGCCCAGAAACTGTAGGGCAATAAGGTCAGGTACAGGTTTTTTGGATCATTTTATGGGTAAGATGGAGATACTAGGGAACGACTTTTAGCTACACATGCTATTTGGGACTATTGAGGATGACAAACATTGTTGGAAAATATGGAATCAAACGACAAAAAGCCATGAAATTTTGTTGACGAATGGGATGGACAACATGATTGTTCACATATGGATAGTACTGCAGATTATATGTACGTATCGGTCCATATGTTCAACATTAATGGTGGGTATTTCTATGCACTCTCATGAGCATATGGAACAATTCGATCGAGATTCATGGAGCTGCTTACAACAGATGCACAATGAAGACACAATACTGCCCAGATTTTTAATATTCTGGGCAAGCATGGAGAAGCTGCCTTATTCCCAACCTTGGACGCAAATCACTTACATGGAATATCATTTCACAATTATGATACTATCAGTGCATAAGGGAGTCCACACTACATGAGGAGTGATGCTCAATTTCTAGGCAATACGGACAAAATATGGCCACTACTGTAATAGGCTAGTTTTTAAATTTTTTACGCTTTTTTCTAGATCAAAATGTAATATCAGTTTTGGGTATCACAAGCCCAAAATTGGTAATAGGATCTATGTACTAGACATATCTTATGATCTTACTCTTTGTAAGACAACATGCTACTTTGTGTTTATTTTTTTATTATATATATAAAAACTAGCTCTAGGCACCTCGTCTAGTAGATTTGCTAAAAAGAAAAATTCTTAGAATTTTGACTGTAGTTAGAACTGTATGAAGATGACTCCAGAATGGAGTTTTTTGCGGTTTCATTAGCTCCGTTGGGTGATTTTGGACTTAGGAGCATGTCCAGAATGTGAATTGGAGGTTTGTAGCTAAATTAGGCTTGAAATGGCCAAAGTTGAATTTTTGGGAAGTTTGACCGGCAATGAACTTTTTGATATTGGGGTCGGATTCTGATTCCGAAATTTGGAGTAGGTCCGTAATGTTGAATATGACTTGTGTAAAACATTTGAGGTCTATCGGACGTGGTTTGGTAGATTTCGACATCGGTTGTGGAAGTTTAAAACTTTGAAGTTCATTAGGTTTGAATCGAGGTATAATTCATATTTTAGCGTTGTTTGATGTGATTTAAAGGCTCGAAGAAGTTCTTATGGTGTTTTATGACTTGTTGATATGTTTGGTTGAGGTCCCGGGGGCCTCGGGTGAGTTTCAGCTGGTTATCATATCACTTTAGGACATGGTAGATTTTCTGGTGCTGGGCTGGTTCTAATGTAATCGCACATGCGCAAGGCTACCCACAGGTGCGAGCAATATGGCACAGAAGCGGAGTTGGGTGGATTGGTTAGGGGTCACGGGTGTATGGAAAAGGCCGCATCTGCGATGTCCGCAGATGCGCAAGGCTGACCGTAGGTGCAAAGTGAGACCGTAAAAGCAGACTGGATTCCGCAGGTGCGGCCCCTTCATCGCAGGTGTGGAGGCAGAGGGGAAAAAGTGGTTTGTGCAAAAGCGCTCATTTTACCGTACAATCCTACGTGCAAGTGCGAGCCCAGGCTCCGCAGGAGCGGAAATGCCTTGGCAGTATTTAAAACCGAAGAGCTTCGTGATTTTTGTTATTTTGGACTTTGCAAACTCGGTTTAGGGAGATATTTGAGAGCGTTTTTGGGAGATTTCTTGAGGTAAGTCCCTTGTTCTTATTTTTGATCAATAATCTTGCTTCCCCATTTATTTTCCCACCTAGTTAGGGTGTATTTAAGGTGGAAATTGGGAGTTGGAGGTTAGAGATTTGGCGAGTTGATTTGAGGAATTGAGTGGCGCTTTGGTATCGGATTTTGGTAATTTTGGTATTGGTTAACTCGTGGTCGAGTGGATGTTCGTATTTTGTGACTTTTACCCGATTACAAAACGTGGGCCCTGATCGACTTTTTAGGACGAATTTTAGAATTTTTGTTAAGTCTTGATTTCATTAATCAGATTAGTCTATTATAGTTGTATTTATGATATGTAATTGGTTTTGGCTAGATTTGGGCCATTTAGAGTCGGATATTTATGGAAAAACCATTGTTACCTATTGATTGAGCTTGGTTCAAGGTAAGTGGCTTGCCTAACCTTATGTGGGGGAAATCCTCTTAGGATTTGATACTGTTGTGATATGTGAGCGTCGTGTACGTGAGGTGACGAGTACGTACATGGGCTATTTGTTGTAAAACTCGATTTATTTTACTGAGTAGCAACCTGTTTTTTCTTTAATTTGAGTTATACCGTTTAAATGAATATTAGTCTGTTTTCATTCTTAATTGAGTTATTCCAATATGTGTAGTTATCCTGTTTAATCTAATATCGCATGTCTATATGCATTAACTGCTTATTTGAACTCTGTGAAGCATGCCTAGTTGATTTCCTGCTTTTCCTTGTTCTTTATTGGTATAAGTGTAGAAATCTTTTTGTTAACTGTTGTATTTATCGGTTTGAGCTGTGTGTTTACTTTTGAGACAACGAGGCGGTTCCTCGGAAGTTCTCCCTCTACATTTATTTTTGAGACTACGAGGCGGTTCCTCGGGAGTTTTCCATGCACATTTACTTTTGAGACTACGAGGCGGTTCCCCGGGAGTTCTCCCTGCACATTTAATTTTGAGACTACAAGGCGGTACCTCGGGAGTTCTCCCTGCATATTTATTTTGGGATTATGAGATGGTATCTCGGGAGATCCCCTGTTGTTTACCCCTGTGTGCTGTACTGTTGCCTTGTTGTGTTTCCTTTTGTTAAATTCTTGTCTCTTATTATACTGTATATTCTCCGTCCTTATTTATTATTTACCAGTGGGCCTGACCTGACCTCGTCACTACTCGACCGAGGTTAGGCTTGGCACTTACTGGGTACTATTGTAGTGTACTCATGATACTCTTCTGCACATATTTTTGTGTGCAGTTCCAGGTACTTCTTATTAGCCCCACTACTAGCGTAGAGTGCTTGCTGCTGTACGGAGACTTCAAGGTACATCTGCCACGTCCACAGACCTCAGAGTCCCCCTCTATTCTCTCATATGTCATTTACCTTCCGTATTTCTTTTATTAGACTCTGTTGTATAGAGATTCTTGTTTTCTTCTGTAGCTTGTGACTTACGATGTTCCTGGTTTTGGGAAGACTGTGTATTTATAGAGTCTCGGTTATTGTACATGCCGAGCGGCATTGTTACTAGTTACTCGGTTATCCACTGCTATTAGTTACCAAGTTTTATTTTCGTTTTGTTATTTTTCGCAATTTGTTAGGCTTACCCAGTCGTAGAGACTAGGTGTCATCACGATGTTATACAGAGGGAGTTTGGGTCATGACAAGTTGGTATCAGAGCTCTAGGTTCATAGGTGTCGTGAGTCACAAGCTGGTTTATTAGAACTGTAAGGAAAATTTTCACTTCTTTGACTCCTTATCGTGCGAAATTGTTGACTTCAAAATTCTAAACTTCTGTATTCTATGCTTTCTCACAGATGGTGAGGACCCATACCGAAGGATCTGATGACCAGGCACCTGCGCCTTCTGATAGAGCCGCGAAAGGCCAGGGCCGGGGTAGAGACCGAGGAAGTCCACGTGGTGCAGCCAGAGCACCCGCACGAACTGCTACAAAGGAGCCCCATGTAGCTCCAGCTGGAGGGCAGGCACCTGAGGTACCTGTTGCTGCACCACCCTCCAGGAGACTCTACCCAATTTCTGAGCATGTTCAGCACCTTAGCTGAGGCTGGATTGATTCCACTTGCTCCTACCACATCTCAGGTCGAGGGAGCAGCACAGACTCCCGTTGCCGGTACCCTAGAGTAGCGAGTTCAGGTAGACCACGATCCAGAAATCATACCAGTGCAGCCGGTAGCTCTAGCTCAGCCCGAGGTTAGGGTAGTAGTTTCTGAGGCGAAGCAGCTCAGACTTGAGAGGTACAAGAAGTACCACCCTCCTACATTCAGTAGATTGGCGTCAGAGGATGCCCAGGGTTTTCTGGAGGAGTGTCACCGTATTCTCTGTACTATGGGTGTAGCGGAGTCAAGTGGGGATTCTTTTACTGCATTCCAGCTTAGAGGAGAAGCTTATCGGTGGTGGCGTGCTTATGAGTTGGGTAGTCTGACTGAGGCAGCTTCACTTACATGGACTCAGTTCTCGGACATGTTCTTAAGGGAGTATGTTCCCCAAAGTCTCAGAGACGTATGGCGCGCGAAGTTTGAGCAGCTGTGCCAGGGTGCTATGACTGTGTTAGAGTATGCAGTTCGTTTCAGTGATTTGGCCCGACATGCACGGGCCTTGGTTGCCATAGTTCAAGAGAGGGTTCGTCGATTTATTGAGGGATTCCACCCCAGTATCAGGATTAGTATGGTTAGGGAGATGGAGATGGATATTTCTTACCAGCAGGTTGTGAGTATTGCTAGGATATTGGAGGGCATGCTCGCTTGGGATACAGAGGAGAGGGAGGCCAAGAGGTCTCGAGAGTCTGGCACTTACAGTGGTAATCGTGCCCCAGCTGCAATTCGCATGGTAGGGGTTATGGGAGTCACCTCGTTCATTCAGCTCTTCCAGCCGCCAGTGATATACCGGTGCCTTCTGGGCCCCAGGAGCCTTATTATGCACCTCCAATGTCTAGTGTGCCTCCTACACGGGGTGCTTTTAGCGATCAGTCCAGCATATCTAGCCCAAGCCATTCACAGCAGCCACGCCCTCCGAGGGCTTGTTTTGAGTGTGGCGACACCCGCCATATGGTGAGGGATTGCCCTAGACTTAGGAGGGGTGCACCTCCACAAACTTCTCAACCACCGCGTGCTCCATCGGGTCCTCAGGCTATGATTCCAGCACTAGCTACCGCCCCACCTACTCAGCCAGCTCGAGGTGGTGGTCGGGGAGGTCGAGGTTTCCCTAGAGGGGGAGGCCATGCTAGATATTATGCTCTTCCGGCTCGTATAGAGGTAGTTGCTTCCGACTCTGTCATTACAGGTATTGTTACGGTATGCCATAGAGATGCATCATTTTATTTGATCCAGGCTCTACATATTCCTATGTGTCCTCTTATTTTACCCCGTATTTGGGCGTATCTTGGGATTCCTTGAGTTCCCCTATTTGATTCCTCTTAGTGGTTTTGAGATCAGAGCCTATTTATTATTGCTCAGTATGGTAGACTTTGATGTTATCTTGGGCATGGACTGATTGTCGCCCCATTATGCTATTCTTGATTGTCACGCTAAGACCATGACGCTGGCTATGCTAGGTTTACCGCGATTAGAGTGGAGGGGGACCTTAGAGTACACTCCCAGTAGAGTTATTTTATTTCTTAAAGCTCAACAAATGGTTGAGAAGGGGTATGACGCATATCTAGTTTATGTGAGAGATGTCAGTATTGATACCCCTACAGTTGAGTCAGTCCCAATAGTGAGGGAATTTCTAGATGTGTTTCCAGCTGATCTTCCGGGCATGCCGCCCGACAGAGATATTGATTTTGGCATTGATTTGTTGCTGGGCACTCGGCCCATCTCTATTCCTCCATATCGTATGGCTCCTCCTGAGTTGAAGAAGTTGAAGGAGCAGTTACAGGAGTTGCTTGATAAGGGCTTCATTCAGCCCAGTGTGTCATCTTGGGTTGCTCCTATCTTGTTTGTGAAGAAAAAGGATGCTTCTATGCGTATGTGCATTGATTATCGCCAGTTGAACAAAGTTACAATGAAGAACATGTATCCATTTCCTCGTATTGATGATTTATTTGATTAGCTACAGGGTGCCAGGGTGTTTTCCAAGATTGATTTACATTTCGACTATCATTAGTTGAAGATTCGGGAGCTAGATATCCCGAAGACTGCTTTCAGGACTCGGTATGGTCACTACAAATTCCTTGTGATGTCATTTGGGCTGACCAATGCCCCAGCAGCTTTTGTGCACTTGATGCACAGTGTGTTCAGGCCCTATCTTGACTCATTCGTCATTGTGTTTATTGACGACATTCTGGTGTACTCCCGGACTAGGGAGGATCATGAGCAACACCTGAGGATTGTGCTTCAGACCTTGAGAGAAAAGAAGTTATATTTAAAATTTCCAAAGTGTGAGTTTTTTCTAGACTCAGTGGAATTCTTGGGTTATGAAGTATCGAGTGATGGGATCAAGGTCGATCCGAAGAAGGTGGAAGTAGTGTAGAGTTGGCCTAGACCGTCATCAGCTACGGAGATCCAGAATTTTTTTGGTTTGGCGGGGTATCAGCTACGGAGATCCAGAATTTTCTTGGTTTGGCGGGGTATTACCGTCATTTTGTAGAAGGATTCTCATCTATTGTAGCACCTATGACCAGGCTGACCCAAAAGGGTGCTCCGTTCAGGTGGACATAGGAGTGTTAGGAGAGATTTCAGAAGCTCAAGACAGCTTTGACTACATCCCCAGTATTGGTATTGCCTACAGGTTCGGGGTCTTATATTATATATTGTGATGCGTTGCAAATTGGTCTCGGTGCGGTGTTAATGCAGGACGGTAGGGTGATTGCCTACGCGTCCAGACAGTTGAAGGTGCATGAAAAGAACTATGTTGTCCACGACCTTGAGTTAGCAGCTATTGTTCATGCCTTGAAGATTTGACGGCACTAGTTGTACGTTGGTCCTTGTGAGATCTACACCGATCACCGGAGTTTGCAGCATCTGTTCAAGAAGAAGTATCTTAATTTGCGTTAGAGGAGGTGGTTGGAGCTTCTTAAGGATTATGATATCACCATTTTGTACCACCCTAGGAAGGCTAATGTGGTGGCCGATGCTTTGAGTCACCGGGCAGAGAGTTTGGGGAGTTTAGCATATCTACCAGCAGTAGAGAGGCCATTAGCATTGGATGTTCAGGCCTAAGCCAGCCAGTTTGTGAAATTGGATATTTCTGAGCTGAGTCGAGTATTGGCTTGTGTGGCCTCTCGGTCTTCTCTTTATGATCGTATCAGGGAGCGTCAGTATGATGACCC
>AWOL01S0015346.1:74740-97726 GCA_000715115.1 Nicotiana otophora | reverse complement strand
CTTATCATAATGCAATGCATAAATAACAACAGGGTGATAGAATAACAAGTAAAAACCTTACTTCAACATTTGGTTCCATAATATCAATCTCAACTTTGAAATAAAAACTCAGTTATCACCAGAAAAATCCGTAAACATAATAAGAATGATAATTTGGTCAACACTAGTATATCACGTAGCAATTTGGCATAGGAATTCAACAATATTAGAAAAATAGAGAAACATGGAAAAACAGGTAAATTGGCGGCGCATAGGTACTCGTCACCTCACATATACGCCGCTCACATGAATTTCACTTAGCAAAAAATCTAAGGTTTCTAATTCCCTCAAGTCAGGGTTAGACACAACACTTACCTCGCTCCGAAGGCCACTTAATTCTCAATCACAACTTTTCCTTTGGAATTCACCTCCAAACCACTGGTATCTATTCAAAAATGACTCAATAATATCAAATATTGCTAAAGGAATCAATTATATTGCATAAATTTAATTTTTCCAATTTTTCCTCCAAAAAGTCGAAACATCAACCTCGGGCCCGCTTGGTCAAAACCCGAGCTTCGGACCAAACTTTTTTTACCCATTTGCCTCCCAGCCCGAATATGTAATTAGTTTTGGAATCCGACCTCAAATTGAGGTCTAAATCCCCAAATTCCCGAAATCCCTATTTTGTACCCTAACCCCTAATTCTACCATGAAAACTCTAGATTTTAGGTTGAAAATTCAAGAAATGTAATGGGCAATTGAAAGAAAATGGTTTAGAATCACATACCAACAATTTGGGGAAGGAATGACTCTTGAAAAATCGTCCCTCACCGTTTGGTTTTTGAGAAAAATGAGTTTGTTTGGCAAAAATCCCGTTTTGGATTCTGTTAAGTGCTGGGCGACAGTGTTCATCGCGTTTGCGAGAGCACTTTCACGTTTGCGAAGTGTATGGGCTGACAAGCCTTCGCGTTCGCGAGGCAGTGCTCGCATTCGTGTAGGCNCCTTCGTGCATTAACACTCACAATATGGCACGACATCACCCTTCGTGCATTAACACTCTCCCTTATCATAATGCAATGCATAAATAACAACAGGGTGATAGAATAACAAGTAAAAACCTTACTTCAACATTTGGTTCCATAATATCAATCTCAACTTTGAAATAAAAACTCAGTTATCACCAGAAAAATCCGTAAACATAATAAGAATGATAATTTGGTCAACACTAGTATATCACGTAGCAATTTGGCATAGGAATTCAACAATATTAGAAAAATAGAGAAACATGGAAAAACAGGTAAATTGGCGGCGCATAGGTACTCGTCACCTCACATATACGCCGCTCACATGAATTTCACTTAGCAAAAAATCTAAGGTTTCTAATTCCCTCAAGTCAGGGTTAGACACAACACTTACCTCGCTCCGAAGGCCACTTAATTCTCAATCACAACTTTTCCTTTGGAATTCACCTCCAAACCACTGGTATCTATTCAAAAATGACTCAATAATATCAAATATTGCTAAAGGAATCAATTATATTGCATAAATTTAATTTTTCCAATTTTTCCTCCAAAAAGTCGAAACATCAACCTCGGGCCCGCTTGGTCAAAACCCGAGCTTCGGACCAAACTTTTTTTACCCATTTGCCTCCCAGCCCGAATATGTAATTAGTTTTGGAATCCGACCTCAAATTGAGGTCTAAATCCCCAAATTCCCGAAATCCCTATTTTGTACCCTAACCCCTAATTCTACCATGAAAACTCTAGATTTTAGGTTGAAAATTCAAGAAATGTAATGGGCAATTGAAAGAAAATGGTTTAGAATCACATACCAACAATTTGGGGAAGGAATGACTCTTGAAAAATCGTCCCTCACCGTTTGGTTTTTGAGAAAAATGAGTTTGTTTGGCAAAAATCCCGTTTTGGATTCTGTTAAGTGCTGGGCGACAGTGTTCATCGCGTTTGCGAGAGCACTTTCACGTTTGCGAAGTGTATGGGCTGACAAGCCTTCGCGTTCGCGAGGCAGTGCTCGCATTCGTGTAGGCCACCCTTCCATTGTCTTCGCGTTTGCGAGACATTGCTCGCATTCGCGATGACGAAAAGGCTGACTCCCTATCCCCAGTGCCTAATGCTACGCGTTCGCAAAGGGCTTGTCGTGTTCGCGAAGGGTAACGCCCCCATCGCTTCACGTTCGCGACCAAGCCTTCTCGTTCGCGAAGAAAAAATCCTTAGCTGCCCAGTTTACTCTTCGCATTCGCGAGAGTACCTTCGCGAACGCGAAGAAGGACATGCCAGAACACAGATTCTGCAGAAAAACCAGATTTCCAAAGTCCAAAACATCTTGTGGCCTATCCAAACTCACCCGAGACCTCGGGGCTCCAAACCAAACATGCACACAAGTCTAACATATCATACGAACTTGCTCACGTGATCAAATTACCAAAATAACATCTAGAACTCTACATTTAGCACCAATTCAAATGAAATTCTCAAGAACACTTTAAAACTTCTAATTTCTCAACTGGACGTCCGAATCACGTCAAATCAACTCCATTTTTCATCAAATTTCACAAACATGTCTTAAATATCATAATGAACCTGTACCGGGTTCCGAAACCAAAATACGGACCCGATACTAACAATGCCAAATATCAATCAATTCTTAAAAATAAATAATTTCCAAACTTTTAATTTTTATCAAAAATTCATAACTCAAACTAGGGACCTCCAAATTCGGTTCCGGGCATACGTCCAGGTCCCATAATTCGATACGGACCTACTAGTACTGTCAAAGCATGGATCCAGGCCCGTTTACCAAAAATATTGACCAAAGTCAACTAAAATTAACTTTTAAGGCAAAAATTCTTATTTCCATTAGTTTTCAACATAAAAGCTTTTTGGAAACCTGCCCGGACTGCGCATGCAAATCGAGGAGGATAAAAATGAGATTTTTAAGGCTTAAGAGCGTAGATTCGAGTTCTAAAATATAAGATGACCTTTTGGGTTATCACATTTTGAATACATACATCTTTCGACACTTTGCTTACTCAGGATAATAGAATTAATTAGGGACAACTCGGAACATGGGAATTAGGAACTTGAGCCAACCATACTTGAAACTTACGGGAACATTATGAAATTCGATTCTAAGAGAGTAGTTTAGCTAACATATCTCGCTTTGAGCTTTTCTTAAATTACTACAATATTCCGAAAATCCTATCAACTTCAATCTATTTTGAGACATAACAAAATTGAATACAAATTAGGATGATATTCATGGTTTCAACTCATTTGAGTATTGTATCAAACACTAGGTGTGCGAATTTGATTACAAGGTTCTTCAACAAGATTTCCTTCACTCCACAATTAATTCAATACCAAGAGTTTACTCAGACTAGTTCAATTACCTCCCCACCATCCTCATAGCCACATGCATGCATAAATAACAACTCTCATACCTAAGAATCATACTCCCAATTACCCTCTTCTAACTAAACTCGAAATTGAAGACTAGGGTTAGAACCTTAACTCTTGGGTGAAAATCTTGTGAGATTTCTTGTTAAATTTCAAAGCTTGGAAAATATCTTGATGAGCAAAGCACTTGGGGCTTTCTTCTCTCTCTCTCTCTATAACACTCCCCTCTTTTCTCTAAAATGTCATATTTCTGCCTTCAAAACGAGCCCAATGGCTTTTAATCAAAATAGGGACGGGTTATAAAATTAGAAGAATGGACCTTCCGAATTATAGATCGCGCTACAGATCAGGATAAGCAAGATCTAATGTGAGTTACAGACCAGGCTTCACGAGGGATATAGCACGGCATAGCGCGCTACAGACCAGGCTTTGCGAGGGATATAGCACGGTCTAGCATGCTACAGACCAGGCTTCACGAGGGATATAGCACGGTCTGGAACACTAGGAGCTGGGCGATGCGAGTTCAAAATAATTCAGCTCCCCAACACACTGTTCTACCCAAAAAGTCCGAAAATACAATACATTAGCCTACATAGGGACCACAGAACCTTAAATTACTTCCCGAAAATTTACGGGGCCTTACATCATTAACATTATATTATGTTTTATTGTTATTTAGCTTATCTAGCGGGTTGGGTTAGGTGCCCATCCTGACGGGTTGGATTATGGGTCGTGACATACCTTTATTATTAAGCTATTGAAGTTGTAGTTGTTGAGAGATGTTAACATGTTTGTGGTTGAAATTGTTGGTTATTGGAATACCATTGCTTGTTGAGTTATTTCTCATTTATTTTATTGTTATTGAGATTCTTGTACATATTGTGATTGAGTCGTGGGCTATGTGTTGTGGTATTGTTGATTTTGGAAATGTTGTGGCATATGAGCATGTGTGGTGCTAGTTGATTATTGTGTTTTGGTATTAATGCACATGAGGCGTTATAAGGGTAGGGGTTGATGCACATGCGGCGAGATAAGGTGGGATTTATACGTGTGTTGCTAGTAAGGAAATTACTTGAAGCCACATGGTGAGATAAGGGGGTTAAAGTGCATAAAGCTATTTCGTGAAAAATATTTTTAAAAATATATATGCAAGGCTCACATGGTAATATGAGAAAGATTTTGATTATGACTTTTGAAATGTGAATATAAGGTGTGGTACCTCGGTGTGATTTTTATTGTACATTCTATATTGGAAAGGCTTGTTGATCTGAATGGTTATTGTCTTGTTTTTCTTAAATTCATTTCACTTGTATTTAGACTATATTGATCATTTGTTGTTTATTCACGTGTTCACTCTCTGTTGTCATTTGTTATTTTTATTTCTGTTGTTAGCCTTGTATTGATAAATTGCCTTATTATCATATAATTTCCTTTACTTCCCCATCGTTGGATTGCAATAATAGTTTGTGCATGTTTCTATCTCTAGTTGGTGTCTTGACCAGACCTCCTCACTACTCTACTGAGGTTAGGCTTGATACTTACTGGGTACTATTGTGGTGTACTTATGCTACGCTTCTGTACATTTTTGTGCAGATCCAGGCACTTCTGCTCGTGCCAGGCACCAGTGATTTGACTCAGACTTTGCGGAGATTTTAAAGTATACATGATTGACGCTCGCAGGCCTCGGAGTCACCTTCTAGAGATTTTACGCTACCATTTCTTTTATTTTTGAATAGTATTGTATTAGAGATTCTTAGTATATTTCAGTAGAGCTTATGACTAAGTTCCACCGGTTTTAGAAATTATGTAATTGTTGATCTGTTTTGGTTTTATAATGATATTTATCAATCTAATTTAATATCTTGGTAGTTATTTCTGTTGAATTCTCAATGTGTGTTAGGCTTACCTAATCTTAGAGACTAGGTGTCATCACGACTACCTAAGGTGAGATTTTGGGGTCGTGACACCAATACAAAGCACAAGGACATAATAAATAAAGATGCCAATGTGTGTTCACAATATAAAGTATGCCTACAGCTAAATCAATTATTTCAATAATCTCAAGAATCGCCCATCATGCCCAAATAAGCATCAAAATCCTAAAAATGATCTCTAACACAAATAAAAAAGCTCAAATAGTCATACAAATAATTTAAAGCATATCACAAGTAGAGCATGTATCAAATCGAGGCATAAATAAGCTTAAAATCTACCTCAAGCACGGTATAACCTTAGTGCCCGCATATATGCTCTCCACCTCATATATACGCCACCCACAAACACATAGAATGTAGCATATAATTCCATGTTAGAAAATATTCCCGCAAGTTAAAGTTAAGCAGGACACTTACCTATCCTGGGCTAGATCTATTCTTCAAAGTCTGCTTTTTCTAGCGCTAAGTACATCAAATAAGTCCGATCTAGCCCATATAATACTCAACGAGGGGTCAAATAAAGCTATAAAAACTAAATTCAAATGATAAAGCTTCAATCTTTAATCACATCTCAAAAGTCAATAAAACGTTAACTTGGGCCACCTGGTCAAAACTCAAATCCAAATTCAGATTCCCTTGACCCATAACCTCACGACTCCAAATGTGTGATTAATTTTCAAGTTCGAGTCCAAATCAATATTCAAAACGTCAAAATTTATTTTCTTAAGTTTTGTATAAAACCCAATTTTTCTTGTTCATATTTAAGTTTGATGTTTAATCTAGTGGAAAATTCATGTACAAATATAGATTTCGGTAAGAATCACTCACCCCAAGCTTATAGATGAAACTATAACTTTAGTCCTTTCAAAATCGAGCTCCAAAAGTTGGGAAATGAAAGAACATTTATAAAACTCGACCTTAAATAGCTTCCGAAAGTTACTGTAAAAAATGGTGCCCTGGGACCGCAAGTTGTAGATGTGGGCCGTAGATTTTACATGCGGTCCGTAATTCCCTTCGTAAATCAGAAATATGCATTGATCCCCTTCAAGTAAAATGGCCATAACTCCTTTGTAGAAATGTCAGATTGACGAACGGTTTGAACCACAAAAAAACTAGACTCAAGGACTAAAATTTCGTCAAAACCTTATCCCAAAAGTCTTTATAGGTTGGGAGATATGCGTTTTTGAAGTAAAGTCAAGTGCAAAAAAGTCCTATTTCAGCAACTCAATTCTTCCAAAACTTGCCACAAATGCGGTGAAACTGACTTAAGCCCCTCGGATCTCTATCCAGTCATTCTTAAAAGTTCAAATACCCTATAAGAACTTTTTCAAAGGCTCAAAATACCCACGAGATTATCACAACAAAGAATCAAGGCTCCTACAGAATAGAATTTCTCTTAAGTTCTTAAATCTTCATTCTTTCAAAAGAGTATCTGAATCATACTTAGACACTTCGGATTACTTTCAAACTTTGCACATAAGTTTAATTCAACTATATAGACCTATCCAAAGTATGAAAACACCAATTTGAGTCCAATAATATTAAAGTCAATTTTTCTTATCAAACTTATGAATTGTTAAGTGTCGAATCCTTCTAGTAATATCAAAATCTCAATCCGAACATACGTACAAGCCCAAAATCAGAATAAGAACCTACCAAAATCATCAAAAATCGATTTCGAGTCCATTATTTCAAAAGTCAAACTTTCTTCCAACTTAAAACTTCCATTTAGGAACTATGTATTCTAAATCACTCCTATATCTCATGGGACTAAAATCACCCATACCCGTAATTCATAAAATATCAAATGGACCTATGAGAATTCTCAAATCCGGTAACGGGGCTCTAGAACTCAAAATAATCGGTTGGATAATTACATATCACCCTCTGTGATAGTACCATGGTCTATAGGTTTGTAACCAACGTCTTCAATATGAGCCTATTTGGTCAAATTTATGAAGGGCACATAACTGTCAGTAATGTCATAAAGGATTTATATATCCAGAAGGATATTAAATTTGTTTGATGTTATATTACGATTGAAAATCATGTATGCGTAGCTATAAATCTATCGTCATTAATGGAGTTTCACATCCTAATTCAGAAAAGAGAAAAGAAAATTTCAAAACCATCAAAATCATCCTTTTTTTTTATGTCTTTATCTAATATCTACAAGAAGGTGACGTGTGTGGGAGGCAGTCTGTAATCTTCTTGATTCTTAGGCATGTACCAGAAAATAACTTCCTTGTGACAATCCAGACGGTCGTTTTATGTATTGTAGTCCCGTTTCCCTATTTATCGCTTCTTCAATGTTCATTTGTGGTTATGTGACTTGCCGGGGTGATTGGATTCGTTTCGGAGAAGTTTTGGGATGAATTGGGATACTTAGTCCCAAGGTTGAAAGCTTAAGTTGAAAGAGTTGACCGGAGTTAGACATTTGTATAGACGACTCTGGAATGGAGTTTGATGGCTCAAATAGCTTCATATGGTGATTTTGGACTTAGGCGTATATCCAAATTTGGATTTGGAGGTCTGTAGGTTGTTTTGGCTTGAATTGGCGAAAGTTAAAAAGTTGAAGGTTTGGAAGGTTGATAGGGTTGACCGAGAGTTGACTTTATGAATATCGGGTTCGGGTTTTGGTTATGATAGTTGGGATAGGTTCGTTGTGTTATTTGGGACTAGTGTGCAAAAGTTTAGGTCATTCAGAGTTGATTTGATATGGTTCGACATTAGTTTTAGAAGTTGGAAGTTTATTAGTTTCATTAGGCATGAATTGGGGTGCGATTCGTGATTTTGATGATGTTTGATGTGATTTGAGGCTTCAGTCAAGTTCGTATCGTATTTTAGGACTTGTTGATATATTTGGATGGGGTCCAAGGGTCCCCGGAGGTATTTTGGATGGTTGTCGGATCATGTTTTGACTTAGAGGAACTGATGATTCTGTGTTTCCGGTTTCCTCCTTCGCGATCGTGAGGAGTGGGCTACAATCGCGTAGAGTTATTGCTAGCAGGTGATCTTTGTTCTTCACGTTCGCAAAGAGAAGGGTGTGTTCGCGAAGCCCTGGGATGTTGTTTCATCGCAAACGAGAGTGAGGAGACGCATTCGCGTAGAAGGAAGGGAGGACCTGAAGATGGTACGTGGTTGTTCATCGCGATCGCATGGTCAGGTCCTCAATCGCGTAGCTATTGGGTGGTGGTAATCGTGTTCGCGACTAAGTTGTCGCATTCACGAATGAGGATTGAGCAATTGGTGAATTTTGTTCTTTTCGATCGTGAATGACTTTCCGCGATCGCGAATGGTAATGCTTGGACAGATTATATAGTACTCTATTTCGAGGGTTTGGTTCATTTTAATATATTCTGAGTTGTAGAGCTCGATTTTGGGCAATATTTGAGGGGATTTTCACGATTTGGATCGGGGCAAGTGTTTTTGACTCGGATTTATTATTATTTCATCATTCCATCTTTATTTTTAGCACTTAATTGGTGAATTAAAGTGAAAAAATGGGGGATTTTAGTAAAAACATCCTAAAATGAAAATTGAGGATTTGATGGTCGAATCGAGGTCGGAATTAGATGAAATTGGTATGGTTAAATTTGTAATTGAATGAGTGTTCGGAATTTGTGAGCTTGACCAGGTTCTAGGGTGCGAGCCCAAGATTGACTTTTTGATTTTGATTAAGATCGAAACTTTATTGTTTGAAGTTATTTCCTACGGCATTATTTGATGATATTAAATTATTTGTGACTACATTCGAGTCGTTCAGAAGTCGATTCACGTGGGAAGGACTTGTTTTTCTCAGTCTAAGCTACGTTTCAAAGTGAAAACCTTTTTGCATTTCTACGTTGTCTTCATATTTTACATATGAGAATATTCTATGACCTTATGGTGTCGGCTTTGAATCCTTGTACATAATAAATATTTGCAATTACTCCATCACAGGAGAAAATGTTCAACTCTTTCTATTCTAAAAGGTTTTCAACACTTGATGTAATTCAACATCTCCTTCCTGAATCATCTTTTTATTTTCTAGCGATTATGATATATATATATATATATATATATATATATATAATTTAAAGCTAACACGATAATCGAATTCTCTCTAGGTTGATGATAATCCTTCCCCGTCAGTTTCAAGTATGTCCTTAAGACTCTTGAAATTGGTAGTTGTTTTTGAGCAAGCTGTTGGCACCAAGTGCTCTTTTAAGTATGTCACTAAAATTGAAAAGTTCTAATGGACAATAAAGACACCTGAAGGCTGAATTCAGAAAGGTTTTATTTTACCTATGATAAAATATTAGAAATTTCTGTATTTATCAATTCACAATGTGAAATCGTTTATCGCACCCGAGCATGCAATTTAGGTGCCATTGTGGTGGAATGTCATATGGGATAGTGGGGTATATAAAGAAAAATTCACATACTTTATCAGGATAACATAAATTGAGAACTACGACACAAAAAAGCCCTCTCCGTCAAATGATGCTTCATACTTCTGTTTATAGATCTTTTTAATTATTAGGCAAAATACATAAGTTGCCACCTGACCTATGACCCAAAAATCTTAGATACACTTTGGAAATGTTGGGTGTGTAAGTAATGTTCATTCCCAGAAAGTGTGTAACAAAGATTTGAGTCATAGTTCAGGGGTAACTTATGTATTTTGCCTAATTACTATCTTCTAGGAGACTATATGACATTTTTTGTGCAACTGAACTCCATTCTACATCTTTTAAATTTATCACCCTATTCTTTTTTTGTACCTTCTTTAGTTACAGTTCTATAGGAGACTAAATTATCTTTAAAATTTATCACCCTATTCACCCTAGATTTCTTTGATTGATTATTGTGGTCCATTTTCTTTGAAATAGTACTTCTAGTATGCTTATATTATGATTGCAAGCAGTTGATCATGTTCCTCGAATCTTATTATGTACAATGACACTCATCTTGATTGTTACTAACATTTTACATCAAAAATTATGGTTTGAATCACATATTCAAATTTTTAGATTAACTTTTGCAATATAAAAAAAGCTGCAAAATATAAACAAGTATTGGATATAAATGATCACACCTTACTACTTATCCATCCAATAAATTTAAGGTTGTTGTCTACATGAACTGAATTGTTTAATCAAATATCGGACATGTGCATTTTACGGGCTTTGATTTCTAGTACAACTAGCTAAAGCATACTTCATAAATATACAAGACTAGAAGACCTAGACTTGTCTATTCTCACCAGGTCCCCCATAGAGTACAAAATGTTGACGCTCTGCAGCTTGCCAATGAGGTATATCAACAACCCTGTATAAATTAGGATTGTCTGCATGTGCGGTAGTTTTATCTTCATCTATGGTATCACCTTTATCATTTAGAACTGTAATCTTTCTACAATAAGCTTCATGACCTGTGTTTCCAATCGGAAAAAGTCCTGAGCCCATTGGGGGTCCAGGTACACTTGATAAACTATATACTACTCCTCCCCACTCAACATTTGTAGCAAAACTTTTTAAATCAGTGAAGATCCTTTGAGGCCAAAATCCAATTTGGGTATAGTTCTCTTCAAGCAAGAGCCACCAATTCCCGTTGACTAAATCCTTTTATTTTTAATAACAAGTGTCTAGGTTAGTATTTTTGTGTATACACTAAAATATTTTATGGAAACTTAATAAAGAAAGATAAAGTGTACCCGATCGATGGACATGGTGTCCTCCCATGAATCTTCTCCAATTTGTGAAATATTATCATATACCTTATCAATAGGTATCTTAGTGTTCACCAATACAAAGCCAGGGCATAGTATATTGAAGCAATGTATATTACCAGCCTATTTATAAAAATTTCTCTTACATAAGTTATGCAAATTAAGGTACATAGATAAACCAAATTTTATGTACTTGATAATAAAATCATAAGAGTATATTTAGATATTTAACTTACCTGAAAATATATAAAGAGCCTAGTTTTAGTATCCCCGTAAAGTGTTGGATCCACCTAGAGCACGAAATAAAGTTATCATGATAATTGAGTGGAAGCTTATTGATAACAATTTAAACTTGCATCTAGAGTATAGTATATATTCAAAACTTATCACATCGTCTTTTCCTTTATTCTCCTAACCCTAACCTACTCAAAAGAATAAATAACTTAAAAAGAATAATGATGTCAAATCGAAAAGAAAATAATTAATTTTATAGTATAAGTATTGAACTTACTCTCCATCCAACTTGTACAATATCCGATCCTTTTTGAATTTTCAATCGACATGCACTATGTTGCTGCCCTTCAACGTGAGGATTCCATAAACTAGCTGCCATTGTTGCTCCCCCAAACTTATTATTTGGATCATTTTGAGTTCGAGCTATTGCAACCTGAATATAATAATTAATTCATGGTAAAATTAAGTGCATCCAAATTTAGCATGTTCATATTTGCTTGAAATCTTAATATTTATTTTACAACAAACAATGAGGGGCCAAGAAAAAAGTGAAAAATTAAAAGAAAGCTTGAGTAAGACTTAATTTGTGCCTACTCTAAGACAAGTGAAGGCAAGCGGACAAAGAAAAGCCACTGCCACTACTAAGGTGCTATTTGTACATCATTCTCCGTTATAATTTTAAAATTGAGAGAATGACCTTTTAGATCTTTAATGTGTAAAATACATATCTCTTACGTGTAAAAGTAAATCTACCGTATGTAAAAAAAAAGAGGTAGGGTCATAAAACTAAACACAAGTTTGTAAAGAGCCACAAACCGAATTGACTCCATTGCTATGTTTAACTATTTTCATAAATATTAAATCCAAAAAAGATATATATTTATATATTTTATCTTTTATATTTGTTTACTATATTAAAAATATATTTTTAATTGTATTTTTTCATTTAGAAAATCAAGAGAAAAATAAATTATTTTTCATATATTACCCTTATCATTAACTACTTATTCATAAATTATTTTTTAAGATTTTGAAATATTATCATTATTATAAGTATATGATAAAATATGCACTTCTTGAGAGTATGAAGTAAGCTTGGCTTAAAAAAGAAACAAAAGAAATTCTACATATCAACTCTATTCTTCCACATGTATACCTTGTATCCTTGCGAAGATTTGTATTTTCTTTTTGGCTCACTATTGTTAGCCTGTGAACAAGCAGGTAAATATATAGATATATATGAGATTAGTCGCGATACTTGAGAAGTAAACATATTTAATCTCTTAATGCATGACTTTTTTGTAAGTCTTACTTAGTTTGATGAGTTTTTATACTGTTATATCTATAAAGATTATATTGTTTGAACGTGAATTATTCAAGCTAAAGCTATTAATTAGTATAAAGTTATCTTACAACAGTCAATTGGACATCAAATGTTATATCTTCTGGTGGTGGAATATGTCTTTGTCTAATAAGATCTTCTTTGCCAATCCTTTTAATAGGAACTGTTCCAACGGGACAACCTTCACCGTTTAGCCATATTGTTGATAACCCACTAGTTGTAGAGGTACCTGAATTCTGCTTTAACCTATGTAAAGTAGGTTTCATCTGTCCATCCAAAATTAAGAAGATTGTATGTCACAATTTTATATTTTTATATAAAAAGTCCATGGCAAATGGAGATTAGAGACATGCCTCATGATGAAAATTATGATTCTGCAGCAATGGATGATCAAATGCAGGTTGCTTGTAAAAATTCACACAATCGTATAAATCCCCATATGTAGTCTGCGTGCCAAAAAAATCATAAAATAAATAATTCTAATATACTGATTGTGTATCTTGCTATCTGATTTGTAACTTTTGAATACATAAAAACTAGAATAATAACCAATCTCATAATTTATCATTTTATCCATATTTAATTTGAGTTTCAACAACCAAAGAAGACTTTTATCAAACTAAATGTTTTGGCTTTATTAAAATGACGAAATTAATATAAACACATAAAAAGTATTGTGATATAGAAGGTTATTTATTTTTAATACAACATATATTTTCAAAAAGGAAAAAAAAGTCTATCTAAGAAAGTTTAGTTTGATGTTTTTAAATCTTCGTGGTCAAAGATGGATGATTTGCTCACCACCAAAGAGGTATGCTGGGATGTTGATATCCCTCCACCCTTAGCCAAAGATTAATTTAGGTTCGAGCATTAATGGGCCCTATGTAGTACAAATTTGGACGAATCCAAACCATGGATTCTGAATACCAATTGTCTATCCTAGAACACAAATACAATTATCACTCAACAGACTAATTAGAACTACAATGGTTTTCAACCAAAATGTATACCTTTATTGTTTTGACGGCTGGCTTGTTCAGAAGTTTAAGTTGCTTTTCCAATTCCAAGTCCTCTAGTTCCGAATACCTCTTTGTTTCTCCTTGAACCCCATTATAACTCAGAAGAAGAAAATATAGAACCAACAAAGTTTGTCGCTTAACTTTTTGATTCATCACCATCGCCTGAATTCAAGATTTTATTTTTACAGGTATTAATGTCAACATATATACGTATGTACAACAAGCTAATATTCAAAAAAATAAATTAATTAACACAAAAAAAAATATACTAAACGAGCTAACTGCATATTAATACAAACATAAAAGCAACAAATGGTAAACTTACTTGATTCACTAGATGTATATATGAGAGATGAAGTTTGGAGCACTTGTAATTATCTTGGTAGTGTGAGTAAAATGATATATAACAGAGTCCGTAGATGTCTTTTAAATTAATGTAACTTTCTTGAGTACGATTACCAGAATCTACAGAAGATTTTATGTTAATGCATATTTGCTTACTTCTAACTTCTTAGTACAATCCAAAAAGATAATATGTCCATAGATTAATTCAAATTAATGCATATTTGCTTACTTCTGAGTACAATCAAAAAAGATAATCTACCCATAGATTAGTTCAAATTAACAAAAAGCACGTAGATTATATGTTAGTAAAGATGGTATAGTATGAAAAAAATATAATCTGATATATCTATCTATTTATATTATTGAAAAAACAATAATACTCCAACATTTAGAACATAACTAATATTACTCAAAAATCCAATCAAGCCGTTGTCTACACCGATTTCCCGACGAGGAAACGAAGGGAGAACATGGGTCCATGAGGTAGTAATCGAGGTCTGAGACCCTTCATATCGAGGCCCAGAGGGAACAGACGATGTAAGCGTCATCGGATATGGTAAAGCAACGCACCTCAGGCCAAGTATAAGGTATAGACCTCGGGAGACAAGATGAACGGTTGTGCATGGAGGATAGAGGGTTGTGATACCCGCCCTCAACCGGGTATCACGGTGCGAATCTCGCTTGATGTCGATTGCGGATCAACAATTACCACAAAAGAAAGATTTACACCTTTTTTAGACTTCTATTAGGACTAAAACTCTCCTACTATATAAAAGGGAGGTTTTTCTTTTTATTTGACATGTTGTCACACGCGAATCAAAGCAATACCAGTTTATTTTCTGCCTTTTAGCTATTGTTAAAGTTTTGCTCATTTGTTCTATTCTTCATTCACGGCTGGGCTTGAATCGAGGGTCCAACCGAGGACAAGGTCATTAGTCAGTCTAAATTCAGGCTTGGTCATAATATTGCAACTGGTTTGACATTTATTTCATTTATAATTCATTTATTTGATATTCTTAATTGTTCATGTTGGATTAAACCACATATCCTTAAAATCTTATACAAATTTAAGTGTTACCCAATATTGGGATAAACAGTTTGGCGCCCACCGTAGGGCTAAGGATAATAGTAGTGATTTGATACGAATCTCCATAACACACCCTATTTTATGCTTGTTCTTTGAAGTCTTAATTTCAGGTCAACCCAAAAATATTAAACTCTCAGTCCGCTCACTTGAATGTTGATGCTGAGTTTGGCTATCACGACGAAAATAATAATTTGGTGCCCAGTAACAAGGTGCCTCTTGCTGATCCCAACAGTGTCCCTGTTGCCGATCTGGTCGATGCTAACTCGCAGGTACCCATCAACGTCAATTTGCCAACTGATCCCGAAAATAGTGTTCACGAGTAACTCGTAGGTGACCATCAACGTCAATTTGCAAATCTTCGAAATGTTGCAGGCTCAACAGGCGGCGATTGCGTAGCTGCAGAATCAAAGCCATGTCCCCAAGAGGGTCGAGCCTGAACTGTCACGACTCCAAATTTCCTCCGTAGGATGTCGTGATGACACCTAGCCTCTAAGAGTAGGTAAGCCTATCAATGCGAAATAATAATAAATATGTGAAATAAATAAACTACAATTCAAACAATTTCAACTCCCAAAACCCGGTAGAAATAAGTCACAAGCTTCTAAAAATTTATTCTCAATGTCTCTATATATCAAGGTCTAAAGAAAAATAAGAAAGTAACATAAAAATGATAGAAGGGGACTCTGGAGTCTGCAGATGCTGACAGATATACCTCGAAGTCTTCGTGCGCAGGTAACTCATTGACGTCTAGGCTGGTAAGATGTACCTGGATCTGCACAAAAAGATGTGCAGAAGCATAGTATGAGTACACCACAGCGGTACCCAGTAAGTGCCAAGCCTAACCTCGGTAAAGTAGTGACGAGGTCAGGTGAGGCCCTACTGGAATATAATAATGGCATGGTAAAATATTTAACAATATAGTAAAATAAAATGACATTGGAAATGATTCAAATAGTATGTCACCATTTAATTACTCAAAATAATGTGAAATAATATCTCATGAAAACAAAACAGAATTTCCTTTCAACTTTAAGAAAATCACAACAACTAATCAAGGAAACTACGACCATAAATCAATATCTACAAGGGCACTCCCGAGGTACCGTCTCGTAGTTCCAAATCAGAAATAAATTCACAATATCTCATTTTCTTATCTCACCGCGGGAGCCTTCATAATTTATTTTAAAGAAAATATTTTTTTTTCCGAAATAGCATCCCGCGTTTTAGCCATCCTTATCACACCGCATGACTTCTAGTAGTTTCCCCTACTAGCCACGCGTATCAAGCCACCCTTATCTCACCGCATGTGTTTCAATACCCAGACCTTATACTACCGCATGCATATCCATATTGCAATATATCATAATTTGCACCTCAAGTGTTCAAATAATTTATCTTGCCAAAATAATTCAACAACAATATTATTTCATAATAAAGAGCTCACGGCTCATGCCAAAAAAAATTATTAATAATATTTTCCACAATAAAGAGCTCACGGCTCCATCACAATGTGTACAAAAATCATACAAAGTTTTCAAGAATAAATAATTCAAAAAAATAATATTTAAAAATCTTGAATACGTTGCTTCAATATCAAATTTAAAATATCAAATACTTTATATTAATAATGTTTAATTTTAAAAAACTCACCCTTTAAATAATGCACAGAATAAAAGAAACCAAGTTTCAACTAAACAGGTATAACAATTAGCAGGAAACGGTCAAACAAATTTAAGGTATATATCTCACATCAATGATGAAGAATATAACAAGATAAAATAATTTAATAAATGCGCAACAATGATCTACACAATTTAAAAATATAATCTTTCACATTTAGCCCGCGTACACACTCGTCACCTCGTATACACGACTTTCAATACATTTCAATAATCACATCAATATCAATTCTAGGAAATATTTCTCCCACACAAGGTTAGACAAGTCACTTACCTCGACTTGCTCTAATTTAACAGAGTATTATGCTTTTTACTCAATTTTTCGACTCCGATCGACTCGTATATAGTCATAATTAATTCGATACAATCAACAAAAATTATAGAAATTAATTTCATAAGAAAATAATTTTCCAATAAAATCCGAAATTAGCTCAAAAATTGCTCGTGGGTCCTACGTCTCGGAATCTGGCGAAACTCAAAAATTCTGACAACCCATTCATTTACGAGTCCAACCATACAAATTTCACTCAAATCCGACTCCGGATCGACACCGAAATCCCAAAACTTTGTTTCTATGAGATTTCTAAAATATTTTCAAATTTCTATCTTAAAACACTAATTAAATGGTGAAACAATGATATATTTGTGTATATTGATCAAATCCGAGTTAGAATCACTTACCCCAATATTTTCCCTTGAAAATATATCAAAATCGCCTCTCCTCAAGATCCAATTCATCAAAAATGGCAAATGAGACGAAGTCCCTTGTTTTTATAACTAACACATCTGTTAGGGAGCCCGATTTTCCAAAGAGCCCGATTTGTCAGGGAGCCCGATTATCAGGGCGCCCGATTTGTCAGGGAGCTCGATTTGTCAGGGAGCCCGATTTGTCTGGGAGACCGATTTGTTAGGGAGGCCGATTTGTCAGGGAGTCCGATTTTGACAGGGAGTCCGATTTTGACAGAGAGTCCTATTGTGACAGGGAGTCCGATTTTGACAGGGAGCCCGATTGTGACAGGCATCCCGATTTTGATAGGCATCCTGATTTTGACAGGCAGCCCGATTTTGACAACATTTCCAGCAAAACAATTGCAGCAGCTTTTGCAGCAACTAAGTCCCATATTTGATCCGTTAACCATCCAAACTCACCCGAGACCCTCGGGACCTCAACCCAATACACCAACAAGTCCTAAAACATCATACGAACTTATTTGAAACCTCAAATCAAGTCAAACAATGCTAAAATCACAAATCACACCCAATTCAAGCTTAATGAAACTCAAGAATTTCCAATTTATACATTCAATGTCGAAACCTATCAAATCAAGTTCGATTGACCTCAAATTTGGCACACAAGTCATAAATGACATAACTGAGCTGTGAAAATTTTCAGAACTGTATTCCGACCTTGATATCAAAAAGTCAACTCCCCGGTCAAACTTCCAAACTTAAATTCCTATTTTAGCCATTTCAAACCTAATTTCACTACGGACTTCCTAATAAAATTCCGATCATGCTCCTAAAACCAAATTCACCATATGTAGTTTGCACATAATTCGATATCCGGTCACTATTTGAACTTAAACTTTTAATGTTTCATAAGAATTTCATATCTCAGGCTAGGGAACTCGGAATTAAATTCCGGGAATATGCCCAGGTCCTAAATTACGATACGGACCTACCGGAACTGTGAAAACACTGATCTGAGTCCGTTTGCTCAAACTGTTGACCAAAGTCAACTCAGTTGACTTTTAAAGCTCTAATTCACATTTTAATCCATTTTTTCACATAAAAACTTTTCGGAAAATTTTACGGACTGCGCACGCAAGTCCAGGAATGATAAATAGTGCTTTTTGAGGTCTTAGAACACATAATTAATTATTAAATTTAAAGATGACATTTTGGGTCATCACATTCTCCACCTCTAAAACAAATATTTTTCCTCGAACGGAGTTAGAAAAAGTACCTGAGCTGCTGAATAAGCGTGGATAACAGTTGCGCATATCATGCTCGGTCTCCCAAGTCACCTCCTCGACCGGATGACCCCTCTACTGAACCTTCACGGAAGCAATATTCTTTGACCTCAACTTGCGAACCTGCCTATCTAAAATAGCCACTGGTTCCTCAACATAAGATAGATTCTTGTCCAACTGAACCGAACTGAAGTCTAATACATGAGATGGATCGCCGTGATATTTTCGAAGCATAGAAACATGGAATACCGGATGAACCGCAGAAAGACTAGGTGGTAGTGCAAGTCTGTAAGCCACCTCTCCAACTCTCTCAAGAATCTCAAAAGGCCCAATATACCTAGGGCTCAACTTGCCCTTCTTCCCGAACCTCATCACACCCTTCATAGGCAAAACCCGGAGTAATACCGGCTCACCAACCATGAATGCAACATCGGAACCTTCCGATACGCATAACTCTTCTGTCTAGATTGGGCTGTACGAAGCCTATCCTGAATCAACTTAACCTTTTCCAAGGCATCCTGAACCAAGTCTGTACCTAAATAGTCTAGCCTCGCCCGGTTCAAACCAACCCACTGGAGACCGGTACCGCCTACTATACAAGGCCTCATAAGGAGCCATCTGAATGCTTGACTGATAACTGTTGTTGTAAGCAAACTCCGCAAGTGGTAAGAACTGATCCCAAGCACCCCCAAAATCTATCACACACGCACGAAGTATATCGTCTAGTATCTAAATAGTGCATTCAGACTACCCGTCCGTCTGAGGGTGAAATGATGTACTCAACTCTACCCGGGTACCCAACTCACGTTGTACTGCCCTCTAGAACCGTGATGTAAACTGCGTACCCCGGTCAGGGATGATATATATTGGTACGCCGTGATGTCTGACAATCTCGCGAATATAGATTCGAGCCAACTGCTCGGAAGAGTAGGTAGTCATCACAGGAATGAAATGAGCTGACTTGGTCAATCTATCCACAATCATCCCAAGCTGCATCGAACTTCCTATGAGTCCGTGGGAGCACAACAACGAAATCCATAGTGATCCTCTCCCATTTTCATTCTGGAATCTCTAACTTCTGAAGCAATCCACTCGGTCGCTGATGCTCATATTTTACCCGTTGACAATTTGGACACCGAGCTACATACTCCACTGTGTCTTTATTCATCTGCCTCCACCAATAGTGCTATCTCAAGTTCTGATACATCACTCAAGGTCGTGTATAGGATAATTCTTCTCATGCACCTTTAACTGTCTGGACGCGTAGGAAATCAACCTACCGTCTTGCATCAACACTGCGTCGAGACCAATACGCAATCCATCATAATACACAGTATAAGCCCCTAAACCTATAGGTAATACCAATACTGGGGCTGTAGTCAAAGCTGTCTTGAGCTTTTGGAAGCTCTCCTCACATTCTTCGGTCCACATGAACGGAGCACCCTTCTGGGTCAGTTTGGTCAAAGATGCAGCAATAGAAGAGAAACTCTTTACAAATCGGCGATAATACCCTGCAAAACCAAGGAAACTCCGAATTTCTGTAGCTGAGGACGGTCTGGACAAACTCTGCACTGCTTCAATTTTCTTCAGATCTACCTTGATCCCCTCGAACGAAACTATATGACACAAAAATCCCATTGAATCAAGCCAGAATTCACACTTTGAAAATTTTGCATGTAACTTCTTTTCTCTCAAAGTCTGAAGCACAGTCCTCAGGTGTTGTTCGTGATCTTCCCGACTCCGGGAATACACCAGAATGTCGTCAATAAACACAATGACGAAAGAATCAAGATAGGCTGAAATAAACTATTCATTAAGTGCATAAATGTTGTTGGGGCATTGGTCAGCCAAAAGACATCAGAAGGAACTCGTAATGACCGTACCAAGTCCTGAAAGCCGTTTTCGGGATATCTGGCTCCCGAATCTTCAGCTGATGATAGCCTGAACATAAGTTGATCTCAAAGAAAACTCTGGCACCCTGAAGCTGATCAAATAGATCATTAATACGTGGCAATGGATACCTGTTCTTCACTGTAGCCTTGTTCAGCTGGCGGTAATCAATACACATCCACATAGAACCATCCTTCTTTTTCACAAATAAGACAGGAGCACCCTAAAGTGATACACTGGGACGAATGAAACCCTTATCAAGCAACTCCTGTAACTGTTCTTTTAATTCTTTCAACTCAGTTAGGGCCATACGATATGGTAGTATAGAAATGGGCTGAGTACCCGGTAATAAATCAATGCCAAAGTCAATATCAGGAACTGACTCTATAGTTGGAGTATCAATACTAACATCACTCACATAGGCCAGATATGCATCACACCCATTCTCAACCATTCGTTGAGCTTTAAGAAATGAAACAACCCTACTATGATCTGAGGTACCTCTCCACTCTAGCTGGGGTAGACCTGGCATAGCCAACGTCACCATCTTGGCATAACAATCTAGAATAGCATGATAGGGCAACAACCAGTCCATGCCAAAAATAATATCGAAATTCACCATATTGAGCAATAATAAATCAGCTCTGGTCTCAAAACCGCTGATAACAATTAAACACGACTAATACACGCGGTCCACAATAATAGATTCACCCACGGGTGTAGATACATAAATAGAAGAACTCAAAGAATCACTTGATACGCCCAAATATGGGGAAAAATAAGATGACACATAAGAATAAGTGGAGCCTGGATCAAATAAGACTGATGGCATCTCTATGACAGACCAAAATAATACCTGTGGTAACAGAATTAGATGCAACTGCCTCTATCCTAGTAGGAAGGGCATAATATCTGGCCTGGCCTCCCCCTTTAGGGCGACCTCTACCTGCCCGACCTCTACCTATGGCTTGCTGTGCAGGTGGAGTGGCAACTGGTGTAGTAATCATTGCTTGAGAAGCCTGAGGGCCCTATAGAATAAGTGGGGCCTGAGAAATCCATGGAGGTGCACCCCTCCTAAATCTGGGGCAATCTCTCATAATATGACGAGTGTCACCACACTCAAAACAAGCCCTCGGAGGACGTGGCTGCCGGGACTGGCTCGGGCCTGATCGACTAGACTGCCCGCTGAAAGCACCCCGTACAAGAGGTACAGAAGACACTGGCAGTGCATAATATGGAACCTGAGGTCTGGGAGTAGCCGAAATACCACTGGAAGCTGGAAGTGCTGAATGAATAGGACGACTCACATAACCTCTACCATGACAGGCTGCAACTAGGGCACAAGAATTATTATATGTGCCAGAATCTCGGGGTCTCTTAGCTTCCCTCTCTTCCCTTTTGCGGATCCACATACCTTCCAATCTCCTAGCAATTGACACCACATGTTGGTATGTGATGTCTATCTCTAGCTCTCGGGCCATACTGTATCTGATATTAGGGTGGAGACCCTTAATAAATTGCAAAACCGTTCGCGAACAATAGCAACTAAGGCTGGTGCATGCCTCGCCAAATCACTGAATCAGACCGCATAATCTGACACAGTTATAGAACCCTGGCACAACTACTCAAACTTTGCACGCCACGCATCTCTAAGACTTTGAGGAACATACTCCCTTAAGAACATATCTGAAAATGGAGCCCAAGTGAGTGAAGATGCCTCAGCGGGACTATCCAACTCATATGCCCGCCACCACTGGTAGGCTGCTCCTCTAAATTGGAATGCCGTGAAAGAAACCCCACTGGAATCCACAATACCTATAGTATGAAGGATACAATGGCATTCCTCAAGAAAACCCTGAGCATCCTCTGAAGCTAAACCGCTGAAAGTGGGAGGGTGGTACTTCTTATACCTCTCAAGCCTGAGCTGCTCCCCCTCTGAAACTGTTGTCCTAATCTCAGGCTGAACTGGGACAACTGGCTGCACTGGTATATCCACTGGGGCATGGTCAACTTGGGCTCGTGGCTCTGGAGTACGGGCGGCGGGAGTCTATGCTCCTCCCCTAGCCTGAGATGTGGCAGGGGCAAGTGGAAGTAACCCTGCCTGAGCTAAAGTGCCAAACATGCTCAAACTATGGTCAAGAGTCTCCTGAAGTGCAGGAGTAGTAACATGCGTCTCAGGTGCCTGCTCTCCAACTGGAGCTACTGGTGGCTCTGGTGCAGCAGCTCGTGCAGGTGCTTTGGCTGTACCATGTGGTCTTCCTCGGTCTCTGCCCCGACCCCGGGTGTCTGATCATCGAAGCAATTGTCTTTCTTGATTTCAAAGTTCTAAACAATTGTCTTTCTATTCTCTCATAGATGGTGAGGACATGCACAAC